>CAJNYU010003038.1:178493-413352 GCA_905331475.1 Rotaria socialis
ACCCCCCCCCCCCCCGCTCACAGACCGTTACAGAGAAATTAATTTCTCAGTTAATTATTTAATTATTAATTAATAAATTAATTTCTCTCTAACCGTCTGTGATGGTTTCTGAGTTCTCTGTGATAGTTTCTAGTGACTCCATACATCATAATACAGTACGTGACAGAAAAGCTCCACAGATCACCACAGACCATGACAGAAAGACTCCATAAATAATTACAGACACTGGCAAAAAGCTGCAAAGACTCACTGGCAGTGGTAGACGGATTTCAGCAAAGAAGTTTCATCGTGTTTCACCTTTTTTTTATCCCACAGGGATTGCGCTAACAGTTTTTTTTCTACCTATCATCAAATGTCACATTGAATAGTTACTGTATTACGGTCAAAAACTGAATAATGTATGTGTATTTTCTTGCTCTCAGCAGGATTTTTGGCAATAAAGATTATAAATAGAAGAAAACACGATACGCACAGAAAAGCACTAGACTTGTTGAGATGACGTGAATACTATTATGCGAAATACAAATGTACGATAAAAGGATCAAAGAGTAGCTAGTCAAACTATTGACAACAGCTTTAGGGTACAGCAGTATAAGCATCATTCGAATTTTCTATTAATATTTCCAGTAAAAAAGAAAAACAAGCGATTAATCAGACTATTTGTTGGCGTAGCTTACGCTCTAATAGTAGATTCAATGGGCAGATGTTTTTCGGTAGCACAGTAGCTCGTTGTCACATTGTGCAGAAATTTATCAGACTATCTAATAAATGACCTGTGATAAACAGTTGTTCTATATGTGAATTTACTGAGATTGTCACAAAAATATATCGTGAACACAAGTCGAACAAATTCCTCAGAATGGTACGAAGAAAAAAAGCCTACATTGTTTAAATCAAATCTTAAATTCCTAATTTACATCATCTTATCATTTATAATCGATAACAATAACTTCTATCAATGAGAACGTCGTAGTTTTCTTCAGCGCTATCTCTAACTGATTCATTCTAATTGGCAACATATTCAAGTTCTTTGTCAAATACATCCTACCCAGGTTGATCAAAACGGACTCGTTTACGGTCTGGTTATCGACGGTAAACGATGTCGAAACGGTGTATTTACGGCAGTAAATAGGCCGTATTTGCCTGTAGTACCTGGCAACGTAAACGAGACTGAATTTTCATGGTTTACAACTATTTGTGCTCTGTACTCTCATGATCATACCGTCCGTATTACTGCGCCAGATATTACGGCAAAATTTCGCCCGGAAAATAGCCGTAAAGTAATCGTAAACAGCCGTATACGGGCCGTGCTGTTCCACCTGGATAACAAAAAAGAAAAGAAAAGAATCTCTACGGTACCGAGGTTGATGAAAACGGGCTCGTTTATAGTCTGTTTGCCGACGGTAAACGATGTCAAAACGGTGTATTTACGGCAGTAAATAGGCCGTATTTGCCCGTAATACCTGGCACCGTACACACTAAGTTAAAATGTGTCGTATGTGTCGTGATTTGCGACACAACGTACGACACATTAGAGCCCGACACGAGGTGCTCGTCGCGACACATTTTGTCCAGCAAGAGCATGACACCTTCTGAAAACGTGTTTCAAACCTATCCTGCAGCGAATTTTTCAATTTTTTTCTCTTATAAGCATATTGTTGTATCTTTTTAATCTAAATTCCTTCACTTATCCCTATTCTGAGCACTCAAGGAGATCAGATCCTTGGATCTGACTGGCCTTGAACTGGTCTGATCTCTATCAGATCACTCCAGAGTAGTCCTTTCCGATCACCGATCAAGAGACGCATTTTCTCGACCCAAAATATTAGTCGAAAAATACTCTAGAAAAAAAGATAAAATAAAAAATGTATGTTTTGTATGCTCAATCGCATTCCTTATATATAGTTATGTGTGCATAAGAAAAGAGTGAATGAATAGACTGCAGAGAGAACGCAACAAATTCATTTACGCTACATTCTAGCCTCGACGGATTCTTGTGCTGGAGCTCAAGACACAATAACTAACGACACATTTTTAATGAGAGTGTTAACGGGACTGAATTTTCATGGTTTACGGCTGTTTGTGCTGCGTACTCTCATGATTATACGGTCCGTATTACTGTCCCAGATATTACGGCAAATTTTCGCCCGGAAAATAATCGTAAAGTAACCGTAAACGGACCGTACTATTAGACTTGGGCAGTATATAATCGACTATGATTTTTCGTTTTTCTTCATGATATATACATTTTTTTTATCTTTATTTTTGATTAACACTTAGCAGGAACATGCAAGTTGCTGATTTGTTTAGATAACATAGAAATTTTCTACTCACATATACTTGTGCAATTATACAAATCAATAACTTGAGAATAATATTTTGTATGAACGTAATATTACATGAGATTTTAATTCAATTTTAATAAAGTAATTACATGTAGACGTTTCTTAATGTAAAACAATTTTATTTTAATATATAATGGAAATTTTCGATCTTATACGATCATTTTCAATCTCATCAAGTAGAAATTCACACATGACTTGTACAAAAGTAGATATCTAAGTTTGTGGAATAAATTTCATATGTCATTTATGATGATTACAATACATTACACTCATATGATTTCATTGAGTTTATTCATTGAGATTGAGTTATCTTAAATTGTAATAGATTTATAAGTTAAAATCAAGTTTATGTTGTTCATGTTTATATTGTTTTGTTTTTGATGTTGAAAAATGAGTACACATAGTCAATAAATACATCAATCCAGGAGAATGTTTCCGATAGTGGGATCCTATTGGATTCGTGTCGTAATCGCATTGGATATAATATGGATTTCACTAAACCAACGAAATTCTATCGGTATCCGGGCGTAGGATCTACAATCGGAACCCTAGTGTTGGAATCTGATAGGTTCTAGTGTCGGAATTTAACGGAATCCAACATAAGCATTACATCCATGTATTCTGGTAGCATTATATGCCCAGGTCAATGATTCCGGTGGACGGATACCGTAGGAACCGACCGGAAAGATGCGGAAAAATCACCGCATCTGGCTGGAAAGTAAAAGCAGTATACAGGTCGGAAATTGACGGATTTTTTCTGGTGTATTCCGGTCATCTTCCAGTCGGAAAGCACAGGAAACTAACCGGAATCTATAGGAAAAAACTCCGGTAAATTCCGACCGGAATACTGCTTCCACTTTTCAGCGATTCCCTGTGCTTTCCGGCCGTTTCCCACCGTACCTCTACGACCTGGACGCTTATTCATTGGTAATTAAGAAAACGTTTTCTTTCTGTCGAATCCGTTAATAGGTTCGTGACCATGAATCTGATCGGATTTTGTCGGCTTGTCGGATCCCATGAGATTCGATAGGACTCACTGTCGGGTTCATGCACCCGGGTAGAACAGGATGTACGCTCACAATAGACTGAGACAGTATCATTGAATTTTGCAAGGAAATAAGTTAAAATGTAATTATATTGCTCGAATCATAAAAGACATTCATAAATGAATCTTCTCAGTGAGAACAATCTTTTCAACGTCGATAAAATAATAGAACGATTCTTATTTCATCATATTTTTATTTCGTTTCTTTTACATATATTAACAAGGAAATAGATGCTCTATATATATATATATATTGTCCTTCATTACACTGGTCAATTTTCATTAATCATATGAGAAAAGAGCTTTGTTATTTAATTTGACTTTATCATTTTGTTTTTGTTGTATAAAAAAACAAAAATTATGATTAGTAGTTAGATGTAATAGCAGGAAGAGAAAAAAAAGAGGTCACATATACATATAATATCAGACAGCAAGACAAACACCGAAGAAAACATTAGAGTAATATATAAATATATATCTGCTATAATAGTAAATTAATCATATGATGGTCGAGCAAGTATAAAATTGTCACCATAACGTTTTAGAATAGTTAAACCATCTTGTTCTAATTCTTCAACACGTTCATTGTTAACAAACTGTTGACGATGATGTGCATCATACATATATTCAAAAAATAATTCATCACCTTGAAATATAGTTTGTTTAGCATAAATACCGATACGATAATCGCCTGAAGAGAAAATTCATTCACGTCTAGTGCTCGAATAAAATTATGACGATGCTTACCATTGACTAATTTGACTTTTGGAACACAATTAGGTTTCGATGAATGATTAGCAAAGCTTAAAAAGAAAGATTATTTTAATTTATGATTCAGAAAATCTTATTAAAGTATCAATTGTTTCACGAGCTTTTATTTTGCTTTGAAATAAAACTATTCTCACGAAAGGGACGTGCTCATCTACGTCCTACTAAATATTTTTCGTTGTAGAATTTTAGTATAGCCTTTAGTTTCGAATAATAACTAACCGAATTTTACTTCCAAATTGTCTAGCATCAACGCAACGTTCTGAGTCCAGATTAAATAAATATGAACACGCTTGTTTATCATATAGTCGGCCACGTCTATCAGCTTCTTCTTCAGATATAATTTCACCAGTATATTCAGCTATTAAATCACCTGGATAAGCAACTGGTGAACCAAGAAAAGCTCCATAACCAGCAACTAAAACAATAGAAATTAAAATAAATTATAAAAATATCTTCACTTTACCATCTGATTCGCCGACAAGAATTTGTTTAAATGATTTTCTTTGTAATCCAATATTTGCACATGTAATCATTGGCATATTCAGCACTGTATTTGAACTCAACGATGTTCTTGAAGTCGTACGTTTAGATTGATTTCGAACTTGTTTATATGATAGTTCAACAGTTCGACAAGCCCGAAGACTATGTTGTCTTGTTGGTAAATTTTCATTAATTTTGGTTCGTGTACTTCTTCTTGATAATGATGATGATGATTTCCTTTGAACTCCCGTTGTTGTTGTTGTTGTTGTTGTTCTTGGTAATGGTATTTCTGGTTCTCTAAAAATGAATAGAAATCTCTTTTCCTTTTTATTTGGTAATTTTCAAAATAAATAAATTTACAATTTAACTATTGAATTAAATTCTTCGTTAGGATTGGGAAATAATGATGCACCACATTTATGACATAAATCAGGATCACATTCTCGTCCTTCAGCACAACATAGACAATTATTTAATAAACATGCACCTTTGCAAGCACAACCCGGAAATCGATGTGGACAATCAATTGAACAATTACAATATTTTTCACAATATGTACCATTTTTCATACAAGAACAATTCTTATTCGATGATACACATGGCCCATCATGTAAACATGGCTGATAAACAGGTTTTAATGTTGATTTTTTATTGTGATTATTTGAATTCATATTTTTTTTTATATGAAAAAGAAATGATCGTGTTGCACCTTCCAACATTTTCCGCCTATATGGTTGTCGTATTGAAAATTGGAAACTATTGTTTAATGATATACGTTCAGAAAAATATTTAGCATCGACGATAAATTGTTGATACATATCTTTACATGTTCGATTATCATGAAATATTTGTTTAACTAAACATAGATCACCATGAAATACAAAATAAAATAAACGAAATAAACTTCGATCTGTTAATGTCCAATTATTAACTGAGAGATTATCTTGTTGTTGACCTGATTGATTAAAATATTGAGTTATCATATGATTTTCTATACGTGTTAATAAATTTTGTGACGAAAGTTTCTTTTGATTTTCTATTGAATGATAATGTTGGTCAACACATTGATTTGTATGAAGATTTTCATTACGAGGAAAATTAAATTTTGCTGATGATGACGAATGATTTAATGAAGTTGATTTACGTTGACGTTTTCTAACATTTTCATGCAGTTCAGATGAAGTTTGAGAATAATTATGTTGTTGTTCATTAATATGAGATGGTGATAAAGAACGTTTTAAATATTCACGTTCATGTTTATAACATGTTGAACAGCACGGTGATGATTGATGATCGTTCGAGATACAGAATTGTTTTGGTAATTGAAGATGTGAAGGCTTCTCTGTGTGTAACAAACAACTATTAACAAGCAAAAAAATAGATGAGAAGTGAAATTTTGAGAATGCTGAGCAAAACAAATCAGATACTATGAACTAAAAGAGATTGTCATATGAGAAATAATACTTCGTGGAAAAGCCTATTCTTTATTTTCTGTATAAGGCTGATATTATGATCGTTTTCTAGTTGATTTTCTTCAAGTGCCCTGATTTTGTACTATGATGATAAGCTTAACGAATAATTGAAAATGCCTAGAGAAATATCTTCAGGCCTATCAAAAAATTAGACCTAAGATAGGAATTAGTGAATTGAATATATTTCCATTTGTACAAGTTCGATTAGTTCAGGAATATATTATGATATGAATTCTTTCATATTTTTAGTCGTAATCGAGAACAATAAATTTCAATTCAAATGATAGTGTGCCAAAGAAAACTATCATGTTATGAATATATTTAGAATAATATAAAGCTCTCCTGTAAGATGCTCAGACTAAATATTGTATACGTGCTATAAGCATAAAATTTCGTAAGTTATTCAATACCATGAAAAAAGATTTCCTATAATATTCTTTGATATATATTTTTTCCACTAGAATAGAAGGTTTATACTTGTACTTTTACAGAACAGATATAACTCAACATTTATATAAATCAAAAATTTACATTTATCAGTACCGATCGTACTATATGAATAAAAATACCCAGAAGAAAATTATTTTTTTATGTAAACTGTTCAATGACAAGATCATTCACCTTAACAATGAGTTCATATATTTTCAAATAAATCTTACTTATATGTATAACAACGTAGACAAAATCGAGAACACCATGCTTTAATAATGAGATTATTAATATCTATATCTATTGTATCGCATGTATCAATATTTGCATGATGTGGTGGATGATTATCATTTGAAGAAATTTCAGATTGATTAGCAAATGCAATAAGCCGTGCTCGTGATGTAGCATCACGATGATAATCTAAAAAAACAAGATCTCCATTTAAACTGATAGAACATAGAATTTTGTTTTTTCTTTACCAATTATGACGTCAATAATTTGTTCATTTGAATATATTTGCCATGCTTTATTTGATCGTAGAGTTTCATACAGTGTTTCTAATAAAGGTTCGTCGAGTTTGTTTTCTTATTAATAGAAAAAAGAAACAGAGTTAAACAAGAACGAAAAATGGTTTTAATGGTCCTACTGCGTATAATAGCTTTATTTTGTTTAGAAGATTCACCGGATATTGAATTAATCAATTCTTGATCTTCACGATCAAATGTATCTCCTAGATATGGAATTCCAATGAGTTCGCCACGTGTAGCAATGTTTTTCAAAGTTGGTACATAAGATATTAATTCTCGAACGGAAGAAAGCGATGGCATCATAGTAACAATTGTTGCATGTTTTTGAGATCTTTGATTTGCACCATCAGATACAGTAACTGATAGAGTTCGAACACCATCATTATTATTATTATTATTATTATTATTATTATTTGTTTTTAATTCTATAGTAGACTTAGGAATAGGAATTGTTATTGGACTTGGTGGTGGACGATGAGCTACTTGTCGAAGAAAATTTCTATATAGAAACAAAAATTATAGAAAATCTTCTTAGAACCTCATTTGTTAGTATTCTAGGTTGACAACATTTTTAAATTTCTTTCTTTTTCAAAAATGCATTCATCAGTAACTTTTGATAAGAAAACGGTTAATCTTTTGAAAATATTTTTTCATAAGATTAGTGCCAAATTTATTCGATTCGCTAGAGAATGATTCGAAATCTTTGTCTATTTATTGTTTTTTCTATTGGATGCATGCAACATTTCTTTAGTGAAATCTTACCGAGCTGCTTTCTGTGAAGTTTTATGTGCTTGCCGAAAGAGCTTCGTATATTCATGTTCAACCGCTTGTCGAAGAACATCACTTTTTTTCTTCAAATGAAACCATAAGAATTTTATACAAAAAAAAAATCTATTTCTTACATCATTCAACAATTGCTGTTGAGATGGATTATTGCTGTTTCTCGTTTCACGCATATATTTGATACAAAAAACTGGATATCGAACAATTTTCTTACAGGAAGTCTACGTTTTCTAAAATTCTTCATACAATAAAAACAAATGTGAAATGATTTCAAACAAACAAACAAACCAATCATAATCGAGTAATAACCTATTGGCGTCTTAGCTGACCAATTCGTGGAAATTTCGTATCCAATCGGTAAACAGTGGAGTTTTTATACAAAGAAAGAGCAACGAAAAATTGTTCGTCTATTTTATATCTGTTGTTTGCTATTTCTAAGAACATTTTTTCAGATGGCAACGTACGGTGATACATTAAATCAAACATTCCCAAGATTATCATCAATTGGAGATGATGAATTACATCGTACGTTTCATACGTCATCATCAAATACAAAAGCAACTGGCTTCAATTTTGAACAGCAATTTATGTTTGGTAAGCAAGTTACGTATATTTATCGAACGATCAGACACTAATGAAACTTCTCGCGGATCGAATGGCATTAAGACCCATGTATCATTCGAGTAGAATGATTATTATTTTATTCTAGATGATGGGGTCTTGGTCAGTTATTCTCGAGAATTCCAACTACTCTTTGCTAAAAAGTTCAATTGCAGCGATTTTATTCAGCGTGAACTATTGTATGTTCAAGGAATAGGAATCTGAACAAGCACGAAAAAGAATCAGCTCCATGTCTGACAGATTAGTAGTAACTATTTTTTTCCGAATAATTAAAGTGATTATCGAAACCTATGAAATCTAAATTCATGAATACACTTTATCTATGCGACAGATGGCTGCAATAAGCATCATCGATCTTCAGACACAGTGAAACAAGTAAAAGTTCAAGAAAGTAATAACTGGCATTTTAGGATAGAGGGACATTTATGACCTCTATATGCTAACAATTTCTATGGAATAATTTACATAATACACTTGATGTTTCCTACATTGGCAACAACTATTTTAAATTTGATAATATCTTTGCCGTTCAAAAATACGCTAAAAACGTTATAGAATAGTTAATTTTCATTCCTAAAACCGAATTGAACGCAGTCCTTCAATTTAGTGTATAGCAGACATTCTGAAGCCAATTAATAAATCAAATTTTGTTCCTATGATTAGATAATGCATTTCATTCAATAACATATCAGCCAACTGTATCATGTCAACAAATGACAACTGAACACCTTGATCGTTTATGTTATTCTCCTAAGCCAGTGTTTTCTCCTCGTGTTACTCCTCAGCAACCACCACAACAACAGCAGCAACAGCAAATGCCATCATTGCCATCAAATCGTTTAAATCCATTTCGAGCATTTCTAATTGTTAATCGTTTAACATCATCAATTATCAGTGTTAATCGGCAAGCTTGTGAATATTTTTGGTATACAGAAAATGAACTCAAAAATAAAACAATCGATAATTTAATACTCGATGAAAAATCTTCATCTGTTATAACAGATTCATTTTTAAGTCAACAAAGTGGACAAACAAAAATTCTTGCAGGAAAAATTGTCTATGTTCTACTTGGTACCGGTGAACGTGCACGTTTTTCTTTATTCGTACAAGATCTCGATGGCGATGAAACACCGTTACGTTTTTATGGATTTGAACCAATACATGTAATGCAAGGAAAAATACTATGTGATAAACAAGGTGCAATAATTTCATCAGATAATAATTTTTCTATATTATTTCATAATACAATGATTGATAATAATCAACTAAATGAAAATCATCATATTGGAGATTTTATTCCAACATTAAAAGATCCAATAAAATTTAAACAATTATTAACACATCGTACATATCGAACCACCGGTTTGCTGAATAGCGAGAAGAAATTATCTATACCATTAATGATAACAATATTGAAAACTAATGAAGATAATATTGAATTAAGTCTATCAATTATGTCGAATGTTAGCGGACTAATTATGTTAGATGAAACATTTACTATACGAGCATATAATCCTTATTTTGTTCAATGTTTACTCGGTTATCGTTCACTAGATTTAATTAATCATGTAAGTTAAATGGCATATAGGCATTTATATTAATTGTGGATATGAAGTTGGACTTCGAGTCTTACTAAAGACTTGTTTTGTATTGAACAAGTTTGTCGCATGAATATATGTAAAGTTACGACCTCTGGCAAAATTCCTAGAAGACTAGTGATGTCACAAAATGAGGTTCTTTTTTTTGTTGAACTATTATTTCACGATATTCAATAAGAATTTACACGTCTCATTTAGTCCCGCGAGAATGTTTTGTTTTGACAGTTGCATTGTTAGACATTCCTATCAACCAAACAACTCAATTTCATGATTTCAGTAGACAACATTCTAAACAATTCACACAAAAACATCGGTGTTCTCTTAACCTAGAATAGACTATAACATATAAAAACATTTTAGAATAGTAAAATATTGATCAACTTGAATTTTTCTTTAAAGCATATAACTGAAATATTACCAGAATTCAATGAATTAAATGGTACACAATCGAATAATCTTTCAATCAGTACAAATAACGATCATGAAGATGAAAATCTTTCGTGTCAATCATTAGCAGGCGACGACGAGTTGAGTAAAAGTGATGGTTCATCTAATACATTGAACGATTCATCCATTGAGACCACACCACAATCGTCAAGAGTATTTCATTCAATAGAAAATAAAGTTGTTAACGAAAAACGTCTATCAAATCAACTACCTATTGATAAACGATTAACAACCGGTGGATTAGCATCATTTAAAACTACATCAACACCAGTAGCAAAGTCGTCTAACAAATCTGAAGTTAAAGTCGAATCGGATGAACAAACAGGTTTTATTTATTTAATTGTTGATTCTTGAAAATTGAAATTTTGGTTTGTTTAGCCTTTCTCCAAACCATCGCTAAACATAAAAATGGAACATTTATTGGTGTTATTTATACATCACACCGTATAGATTTATCGGATGGGACATATCGTTATTCTATGTGGTTATCACGTGATAATACTGATCCACATTTGATTGAAATGCAAAAATTACTTGATCATAATCAATCTATCATAGCCATGGATGATTTATCAGTATCGTTTTCGAATAATTCGTCATCATTCAATGATAATCAAACATTTGATACAAAATATGTTATTACTCGACAACGTGGTCGTGGTGGTTATGGGCAAGTTTATCTTGGCCATGAAAAATCAAATGATTCTAATAAAGTCGTGATTAAATTTATTAAAAAAACAAAAGTAAAACTTCATCGATATGTCGAAAGTTTTGAACCAAAGAAACGAATTCTATATGAAGTTGCTGTACTTAAACAACTAAAACATTCAAATATTGTCGAAGTAAGACACAAATACATACTATTTATTGTACAGCGAAATAGAAAATCTTTTTTCTAAACTCACATTTAAAATATAATTTATAATCCGAGTTTTCAGAGACACTGACTAAGACGAATGTCATCAGAGGGTTTGCCACTAATAATGTCACAATTGTTTAGGCTTAGCACCCGTTGAAAAGATATATTTATGATAGATGCTAAAATTATTTTTGAAACTAAGTGTAATTGTTCTTTTGAAAACGATTAGCGAAAGACGAAAGCCCATCTCATGAGATGGGCTCAATAAAACTCAAATCGATTCGATGAATCCATTATCTATATTTTTTGAATAATTTCATTTAGATTTTGGACGCATTTGATACAGATAATTATGTTCAAATGGTAATGCCATTGCATGGCCAAGGCATTGATTTATATGAATTTGTTGAAAAGGGTGCCAAAATTGATGAACCATTGGCAAGCTATATTTTCCGACAGGTACTAATTTACAAAAGAATAAACAAATACAATTCGATGACATGTTTTTCTTCTGAATTTTTGTAGGTAGTCGAAGCGGTGAGCTATTTACATCATAATCACGTTGCTCATCAAGATATTAAAGATGAAAATTTAATTATCGATGAACAATTTCACATAAAACTCATTGATTTCGGTATAGTATTTGTTTTTTCTAGGAAGATTTTTCATCCTATTATTATTCAGGTTCAGCCATATCTATAACTCAACCAAATATGTATACAAGTAATTTTGGTGGTACGACTGAATTTTGTTGTCCGGAGTTTTTTCAAACTGGAAGGTTTGATTTATTTTACATAGAAAATTCTTTCAACTTGACGTTTTTTACTTAACTAGTTGTCAACCATTTCTAGCTGATATATGGGCAATGATGGTAACATTATATGTAATAATATTTCGTCGCTATCCATTTTTAAATCCTGATGAAATAAAGCGATGTGAATTAGATCTTAAATTTTTACAATCACGCAGCTCAGATGAACTTTATGATTTATTTGCATCAACCCTTATTCGTCAACCATACAATCGTTTAACTATGCATGAAATTCAAACACATGATTGGGTTCAACAACCATTCCATATGGAATTATATTCGTGGAATGTTGTTACACAAAATTCATTAGGTAATCGTTTTGAAAACAAGTTCATGTAATGAAAAAGAAATAGAATGTACCAGAGTTATTTTCACCAAATGTTGATTATTCTACAAAATATTCGAAATTAAAAACACTTAGTTCAAAGCAGAACGCAAATTTTTATATTTACCATATAAGTAGTATGGCTCACTGGAGAGAGAGAGAGAGACTGAATAGAACTTTCAGACGTGTAATGTCGTTCAGAAATAGTTTCCTTTATTAAATGAAATCATTTATAAAGTGTTTCTTTTTTTTTTTATAGAATTCAAAAGAGTACTCGTTTAGAGTGTTGCTTTTCTAGGGAGTTTCCATTTCGTTGATTTTTCAGTCCTGTAAAAAAATTTCTATTTTTGAATTTTTTATCAGTATTTTATTTACTAAGATTTTTACACAAATTATTTTATTTTTTTTATTTAGAGGATACATTTTTAAATGGTAATCATCTAGCAAGTGGTGAAGATGATAATAATCCTGATCATTCATTTGCTAGTTTAACACGTCAAATACAAAATCAATTTCATTTATTTGATAACGATAAAAAAGATAATAAGTCAGATAAGAATGATCTTTTTGCTTATGTAAATTGTAAACATGCATCGATTTAAATTTGTTTTTTTTCTGTCAGATAGATTATTAATATTTTTTTCCTGCTTTTGTTCTCACTCAATTTCTTGTGTCTTATATTGTCTATTTGTTGTGTTAAACCATAAATAGGGGAAAAAATTTATTTGGTTATTAATAAATATGAAACTCACTGTTTTCATTTGTGAAAAATCAATATTTTTAAGCCAATTATGAAATCGATGCGATTTAGACGATGTTTTCTAGTCAGCAAGTTGTATTCACTTTTGATAGCTAAGATTTGTTTTTAGATAATTTTCTATGAAAACAAAACTTGAAATACTTTCTTGAGGTTCAGAACGGGCAACTTTTTTTGTAAGTTTGTTTTTTGCAACTTTATCGTATTTGCATAACTCTTTAATGATGTCAATAGTTTATGTATTAGACATGTTTGTCTACGAATCGTTAAGATTACTCTAAAACAATCATGTTAACTATTCTCTGCTGTGTTTATAGATACTATTTTTGCGTAAAATATCATGACTATTACAAAATAGATATTTCCTCGATTTTTCGGTTCATTGACGAAGTACTCCGATGAAGTACATTGAGTTCTTTTATGAACCTATTAACACTTGCACATTTTTCCTTGACCGTTAAGTTGTAAATATCGCTAGTCAACATATTACATCAACGTTCAGATAGAAAAATTATCGGAGATACGACTAATTATATTGCTACTATTCGGACGAGTCAGTCTTCAAGGATTTGTAAGTCATTGGATTTTTGTTTTCTACTTGTAAACTGAATTTTCGTATATTTTGTAACATGAAGAAAATTAACATTCTAGTATTCCCCGTTATTCATATAATTACTCAGATAATTGTAATTTTGTGAATAATGGTTATATTGAACTATTTTTCCTATAATACGGGTTTTTTTTTGAAAAGGACTTAATGGATTTTCTGTTTATTTTTTAAATTTTATCAAAATCTTAAGAAATGGCAATTTCTTCTTCTTTCAGTATTGATATTGAAATTACCTTGAATTACACTATGGAAAAGCGTTTGCAATCAATTTTAATGACTCTGACATTTAGCGGCTGTTACTTAACAGAAGTAAGACATAGATCGTTTGTATTATTACTCCAATGAACATTACAGAATAGTAATCGTCTTGTAATTCATGGATACCGCAAGAGAAGAAAAAAGAAAAGGAGGAAGAAAAAATCCAAGAAAATTCGTGTACTGGAAGCGATATGTCAATCAAATGTATATTTACTAAACATAGTGACAGCTGCCAATTTTTGTTGTAATACAAATAATCACGTTCATATGTTGGAGTATCGATGGGTTATTTGTATTTTAACAGTGAATTCTTGTTTATATTTAGCTGTTCATTCAGAAGGTAAATTTAAGAATGCATAGCCGATGTCATTTTGTTTATTGCTTAAAAAAAATCATTTTCATTGAAGATACTACCAATTCAACAAATGAGAGAAATGTTATTTCATCGAAAAATGGATTAGCAGTATGGACAAATAAACAATTCATTATATGTATTGTTAGTGTTACACTAGGCACTTTCTTATTTTTCGTGACATTCATTGTACCAGCTATCATTATAATACGTCGAGCACGGCGAGATAAAAATCGAATAGACCTAAGAGAATTAAGACGTATGAGTGATTTTATGTAATCTATTTCGATGATTTTTATTTAATAAAAATTAACAATGTTCTAATCTTATTTGTTTTACTTCTTTTAATGGAATCGAAAAATATTTAAAAATCGAGTTTGAATTTTTATTAATGAGATCAAAAAAAGTACACGATGCGAACGATCTAATTTTCTTATATTTTATGATAGAACAAGTTATCTTCATTTGCTGACTTTTTTGTAGTTCGAATTATTTCATAATAGCGAAAGCAACAAGATTATTAAGATACTAGATCAACCATAGAGAATGAAATTCTCAATGTTTTAAGCGTTTTTCTTCAAACATAATATTTGTTGAGAGCCAATGAAATTAGTAGATTCAGAATCAACCACATTCTAATTTTTTTAAGTCTCTTTGCATTGAACTTTGTTTTAATAGAACAAGAGGCCATTATTTCTTATACATAAAATAGATATTGTCACAATTCCTTTGACACTTTGTATACATGATAATCGTTAACCGTCTCGTACGTTTAATATATCGTGGAAGAGAGTTTTTTCTTTAAAGAATAAATTATTCTGATACGTCTTCGAGATATTGACGATGATGGATGTATATTTACACAAATTTCCAAATGAATTCTATGTATTTGTGATTAATGGAAAAAAAAATTATGTTTGTTTGTGTAATTAAAAGAAATACCGAGAGGTCCACTCTGAAAAGCCGAACGCAAGATTCTCGACAAAATGAGAACGTTTGAAATTGACGAACTGTGAATATATTCATTTCAATCGAGTCGAAAAAGAGAAATTTTACTGTACAAAGAGCTATTCAATTATTTCAAAAGTCTATTGAGAGAAACTATTCTTTAGAATCTATCCGCTAGTTTAACGAAACAAAATTCCGCATTGTTATATTTATTTTGCACCTTTTCTTACGCCATGAAACATCTGTTATCATGTTTAACAATATCTAAGCATTGTCATTGTTATAAAATCTACAAGAGAATATCAACTCTATTTTAGATAAGATCATTTTACTTGCGCTCGTTTCAACTTGTCCAACATGCATAAAATGCAATTGTACGTCATTGGATTAATTCTGTTACCATTATTAATTGATGGTCTTGCAATTTTTCATCGTGGTCGGCCTCGCGGTGGTATGGCTGGATCGCCAAGACGAACTTTGAGATCGTTCTACAATCGAGTAAAAGCACCCATTGATGAATTGTGGTATACGCAACAACTTGATCATTTTAATCCAACAGATATACGAACATGGGAACAACGATATTACGTTAATGATCTTTATTGGAAAAAGAATGGTCCTGTTTTTATTCAAATCGGTGGTGAAGGTCCAGCTGATCCGATATGGATGGTAGAAGGACAATGGATAAAATATGCCCAAAGACATGGCGCTATTTGCGTTATGATCGAACATCGTTTCTATGGCAAGAGTCATCCAACAGCGTAAATGATATGAATTTAAATTAATTAAATTTTATTTTGTGTTTTTCGTTTTGTAGAGATCTTAGTATAGAAAATCTAAGATATTTAAGTAGCGAACAAGCACTTGCAGATTTGGCAACGTTTCGAGAATATTTCAATAGCAAATATCAAGTATCAGAACAATCAAAATGGATCTCATTCGGTGGATCATATTCAGGTTGAAGATTTCGTCTTTTGCTTTCTTGATAAACGAAATCTATTTTTTACTTGTTTTTTAAGGTGCACTATCAGCATGGTTTCGTCTGAAATATCCTCATCTCGTTTATGGTGCCCTATCAGCTAGTAGCCCAATGACTGCATTGACTGATTTTAGTGGTGCAGTTTTGTTTTTTTTACTTTTTTATTTTTTCTTACAAATGTTTTTTTTCTGTATATTTTAGAATATTTAATTGTCGTACGTAATTCTCTTGCAACTTATGATGAAAAATGTAATGATGCCATTAGTGACGCAACAAAAGTAATGCAAAATATGATTCAATCATCTTCGGGTCGTGCAGAATTAAAAACAGCTTTTCGGTAACTTAAATTTCTATCGCTAACCATTCAATTCTTATCTTAATAATAGTCTATGTGATTCAATTGAAACACAAAACGATGTTGATAATTTCTTTCAAACAGTAGCTGGCAATTTTGAAGGTGTTGTTCAATACAATAAAGATAATCGAGCATTCGAAGTAACTTTATTAATATAAATTAAAAAATGAAGCAGAATTGAATCTGTTTTTTTCTTTCCTTCTAAATCAGGGTGCTCGTGCAACGAACATAACTATCGATGTTTTATGTAAAACAATGCTTGATACAACTCAACCAAATATTCTTCAACGTATGGTTAATGTTAATGATATGATATTAAATGCATACGATCAACCATGTCTTGATGCTGGTTATATGAGCATGATCAATCAATTAACAAATATATCATGGAATGCATCAGCAGCGGAAGGCGGTCGTCAATGGACATATCAAACATGTGTTGAATTCGGCTTTTTTCAATCATCCAATGCTCCTCAACAACCATTTGGAAATAATTTTCCAGCTTCGTAAGAACTGATTTCGTTTGAAATAAATAAATTATCTATTGATTTTTAGATTTTTTATTCAACAATGTGCGGATATATTTGGACCTAACTTTGATGATAATCTTCTTGAACGAGGTATCAATTTCACGAATGCATTTTATGGTGCTGAAGGATTTTCGGGTTCGAGAGTTTTATTTGTTAATGGTGCTATTGATCCATGGCATGCATTGAGTTTTACGAAAGATCCACCAAATAATAATACTGCTATATTTTTGTCAAGTAAGTCCTAGTACTATTTGAAAAGGGTCGTAGTTTTATATGAAAATTTCGTTTTGTTTTTTAGGTACAGCTCATTGTGCTGATATGTATCCAGATGCAGAAACAGATCCACAAGAATTAAAACAAGCTCGTCAAACAATTAGTGATACAATTGGACAATGGCTTCAATAAACTTTGTGAAGAATATTAGGATAACGAACTATCAATGAAATCTGTGTCTTTCAATTTTTGCTAATACAAGGAAATCTAATGTTTCTTTTGAAATTGATAAAAAAATCCTTTTGAATATTTCGAGAAAAACATCTGTTGTTACAAGTTAATTATAGAAACAAGGACAAACTATTGCAAGCATATTGATCACAGAAAAAAGTGAATTAAAATTCGATGATCATAATCGATGTTACTTTAATTTGAAGGTTATATTTTTACATGGGTTGACATATTTTAGCTAAAAAATTGACTCTAACCTAGGCCTACACTGAAATTACCCCTCTGCCTATACTCGTTTGTGTTTTTAGTGATAGAAAAATGTTTCATGTTATCATATTGTATCACATCAGAAGATGGAGCATCAGTTGCGCAAATACGAATTTAAATTTCTCATGCTCAAGGTCACTAATATTGATCTCCTTTGACTAATACGATTGTAATCAAGTAGCCATCATTATTATAGATTTCAAGTAACTTGATCATAAAATATTGATTCAAATCAATCTGTCAACATCTGCCAGACAGACATATATGTTCGAAATCTAATCGAGTGACCTCTATCATTCGTTATGAAACATTTGCAATATCCAATAGATCTACCGGTTCTCTTTATTGTGTCTTCTATGATGATGAAATTGATATAATCAAAATCGAAAATTTACTTTAAAAATAGAATAAATCCAACATTTGCAATTTTCTGTTGAGGTTTCACCCTATTCCCTGAATGTTCCATCACAATGACAGTCCTATCAACGAATAGGTGATCGAGAATAAGCATATATATATATATATATATACGTAAACGTCTGTGTAGTTTGAATGTATCATAGATATATAATAATTAGTGTTGATTTCATTTAGTTATTAACTTTCGATCTTCCCTGCTAGTTTTATTCGAGAAGAACCAGGCAAGTTGCAAGTAAAAACTTGCTTAAATACTTTCAAAATTTTCACTTGGATAAAGTATAACATTCAAACACAGCTAAATTCATCAAATGTCCTTCAACTAAAATTAATTTTTTTCACGAATGAAGATATGGAACACGATATTTTGCAACGCCGCTCGGCAGCTACTGTCAAGAATATGGGTAAAGTGGAATATTTCTTTTTTCAAATGATCATTGACAGTAATTTTCCTTTCAATCATAGGAGTAAATTCCTATTTTCAAGTTATTTCTGCATTTCGTGCTCAAGGTGATCTTACAGAAAATAAATTAACTATTTTACCTGTTTTACAAAATGCATTCGGTATTAGTCATGAACGACATACAGCGGAAGTAAAGCGTGCACTCTATGATGAACAGTTATCTGACATAGCTACAAGGTTTATTTTATGAGAAGATTTTTTTATTTCTATCGAACATTTTTGTTGTCATTATTTAGTATTAATCCATCATCGACTACAACAAATTGGGAAATGGAAGCTAACTATACATATCCAACAGTTGTTCATCGTCCTCCAAATACAAAATATATTCAAGTAGCTGAACAAGTTTTACAAACAACATTACCAATAACAATGATTCAATATCCTCAACCTATCACAACTACAAGATTAAGTAAGATCATAAGGCAGTATTCGATATTGTATTGTTGCCTTTGAATTGTAGATAGTGATTTACAAAAACTTGTTCATGATGAAGTAAACCAGGACGGAATAAAAAATGCAACCCACCACCACCAACAACAACAATCGAATAATACACCGAAACCAAATTTTAATAATACAGATCTTAACGGTATAATTGAATTCTTCTTACATAGAGAATTAGATTTTCGATAAGCTAATATTAAAAAAAACACATTTATTGCTAGTTTTTTTCTTTCCAAATTTTTATACTACGTTTATTATTTAGGTTCAAAAGTTGTTCGTTTAGTTCGTGCTAAACAAGCACCAAAACGTAAATCAAGTTTAGACACATTAATTGAAGTTGTACAAAAGGAATTACTTCGTGTCAATGAGCAAGCAAATGCAATTTCACCAACCAAATTACAAACCCCAATTTCAACACTTCATCGTCCGATAATATCATCGATTTTACCATCATCACATTCAAGTTCTTTAACATCACAAACAGCTCAACCATTTAAAATAACACGTAAACGTGGTATTGAAAACTTCAGTTTTCCCAAAAAGAGTTTCTCATTACAACAACGTATCAAATCGTTTAATGGCGATGACAACAATAATGATGCCGAACAAGCAATCAATGTTATACAAGCAGGTTCAGAAAATATCGAAGAAATTGTTCGTGAGACTGTAGACAGACTTGTTGCTATAACACTTATGAATAATGCACCATTTGTTGTTAACATGCTTACAGCTATTCCAAATAATGATAACAGTACAAATACAGAATCAAAAACTTTGACTAGTGCTCTTATTGGAAATGTAAGTAAATATATTCAGCATAAAATATTATAGTTGAATGTCATATAGGAACGAATGTCTAAGAATAAATAATATGATCTATCAAGTTTAGTTGAAGTAATACAGTTTTGATTACTCAAAAAATAGAATCAATAGTGATTTAGACAATAATTTTTGATTATTTTTATATGAGCAATTTCTAATTACCCTAGTTGGTGCACATTGCCAAATTTAGATTATTCGTAGATTTTGAAGAACCTTTAAATGTTCAGTTCAATTTATAATTTAACTCGTTTTGTTTTAGAATACATTGAAATCTCAATCACCTTTAACCGTTTCGAAATCGGATTATTATCGTAATGATCTTACATTACTTTCATCAACAGCAAGTGATATTAGAAATTCAGCACAGCAAACATCTCCTATGAAACAACAAATTCATCATCCCCAATTAATTATTCAGCCAACAACAACATCAACAAGCTCTATGCCAACAATGCAAGGAACAACAACGCCAACACTTTTCGTTGCTCCACGCATATTAAATTTTCAAACAGTAGTACCGAAACCAACAACAAATATTCAAATAGGAAATACAAAAATTATTCTTGTTTCACCATCGAATATAGCACAACATTTACCACACTCAACATCTATTCAAACCCCGTCGAATATACATTCACACCGTCACCACCAACAGCAACAGCAACAGCAACAACAACAAAATCTTGTTAGTAATAGTCCTGTTAAATTAGTTAAATTTGCTACAGCAACAAATAATAATAGCTCAATAACAACACGCCCAACAATAAATACAACGCAAGCATCAACAGTAGCATTACCCAAAAATGTTCAAATTGTTATACCATCTCAAACACCATCAACAATACAATTAACACGAGCACATAATGATGATTCAAATAAATCTATTTCAACAGCAACATTTCGTTCAGTTGCAAATGCACCAATGTCGTTAGCAGCGTGTACGGTTGATTCAATTCCTCAAGCATCACAAGAAGTAACAATATCAACATCACCAATGTCGTCACCACCTCTAACAACTAGCGCATTGGATCATCAGCAACAATCATCTCTAGGTACCACAACTAATGTTGTTTCTTCGAATTCAAATAATCAATCACAGAATAATACAAATAGTCAACAACAAAGTTTTCCCGTGAATCCATTAGAAAATAATAATACTAATGGTTCAACTGTAGAAAAATCACGACGACGTTCATCCAGTAGTGCATCGATTGATAAGCCTGTCGGCAAAGTTTTACGACCGATTACTAAAGTCCTTCCAGTTTATTCGCCTAACAATAGTCATGATCATGGTTAGTCTTGTGGAAGAAGTTATTTGAGATGCGATCAAAATGGAGGAGATCATAAATCTATTCATTCTTTCACTGTTAACAACTTCATATATTTATTCTATGCAGAATTTCTATATTAAGTTATTTGATAGTATGTTTGGAATCGATTTGATAATGCGCATAGAATAGCTGAAGATTACCAAATATTTTCCTCTTCTTGATTTATCGGCATGTCGATCACCATCATAAAATATCTTGTTAATTACTTTTGACAGGAGCGATACGCTCATCTCAGATTACTCAATTATACTGCAACGATTTCCATGAGAATCATGTCAAATAATCGTTGAGTTGTGCATAGATAGAGCTCTGTAGGATTAAGTTAGTCTCAATCGATAACACTATTCCGAACTCTTCAAATTTGACAAATGATTGAGTAGCTCGTTGTATGATATTTTGGTAGAGTTCGCTTCGAAAAATTGAAGACTACATAAAAAAAATGTTCTGTAATATTCAAAAATAAATTTCTTCGCGAATTATCACCCTAGTAAAATAACTTCACTCGGAGAATAATCCTGAGTAAAAATTCTCTCATGTAAGTTGAAATGATTTCTAATCTTGAAATACAATAATTATTTCTTAGGTGGGCCATGATCAAAATCGATATCTTGTGTGGAATTCTTAGTTTTTTCGGCAGAACATAGAACCTTTTTCCTGAAAACTAGTGTACATGGATTATTTCAGTATGATCAACATGTTGCTTTTGTTAACGAACTAGTTGTTAATCGAAAATGAAAGCGTATTTATTCATTCTTACAAACAATCAGTCAATTAGATCTTAGAAAACATTTTTTTCTGGATGCGTTCACTACTCTAGATATTATCCGATTAAACTGAAACTACACTCAGCATATTATTCAACATGGAAGAAGTCAAGAATTTTTCACCGCTCAAGAACGAGTGGATTTATCATCTTAAACGACTTCATCCTATTATGTTAGATATGCTCGTTTTAAGTCTCAACATGAGAAATCTATCGTGAATGCAACCAATCGAACATAGACAAGATGATAATAATATTCTTGACTGAACCAATTATCTAGGTATAGAATAGAAATTCAAAACATGTAATTACTCCTGTTAGTCTCTTGGAAAAAATCGATTATATACGAAAGACATCGAATAGATATCCTCCATAAGATAAATTCTTCAGGAAAGTCAACAGATTCCTTGCAAATGATAAAAGGGAAGAATGTGTTTATCTTTGATCTGAATCAATCGATTGTATGGCATATTTCGTCGAACAGCATTTCTGTATAATAACAACCATCAAGGCTACGACAACACATGTCTATTTGTTATTTTTTAAGCATCCGAACAATTCTAGTGAATTCTTCGTAGCCGACATTCCTTTTTTTTATTGTTCTAATCCAATATTTTATACTATCTTTTAGCAACTATCATGGACACTACAAGTTCAACATTGACCGTGCAACAGCATCCATTAGCTAACGTGACGACAGTACGAACAAGTCCAATACACGACGAAATGATGAAATCGGTAATAGTTAATTTTCAACCAAAACCTCAACAAATGCCAAGACCAACATCGACTCATGGACCTATGATTTATCGGATGACATCAGTAAATCCAAGTAAATTTCTTTTAAAAAACTGAAATTAAATTCCACGATTTTTTATCACACTATTTTTACTTTTAGACGTGCCTGTTTTTCGTGTACGTGCAGCAACAACGTCTCCTTCAACAACAGTTATAAATAAGTCAATTAAAACTGATACAAAACCAATATCAGTAACGACGGCAGCGAATATGTGTTATGAACCTAAACCAGCACATACAACTCCAACGACAAGTGGATCTGTGTCTGTACTTGCATGCTTTAAAACAACAAAAAAACGAAATAAAGTATGATCTTAATCAATACATATCTAAATTTCATAAATCTTTTTTTCTTTCTTTCAAGGAACGAGCAATTATGCCACGACCTAGTACAATCGATTCTAATGATGTATCCCAAGATTTTCAACAGCGATTAAGTACAATCCTCAATACGAATGCATCTTTAGTGCTTAATACTGATATGAACAATAGTAATTCATCGTCGGATTATCGTCAACAATCACCATCAACACAGACACGACTTGTTCAACAAACAAGTTTATCATCGACCTATTCCGATGACAATGCGTCGAATATATTTTCATTATCTATGAATGAGCAAGTCAATGATACAACAACATCATCGTCAAATAGTATTCCTATTTTACGTCATACTACAAAACAATTAAATATGAATTCAATTCAAACAATAACAACTCCTAATATATCACCAACAATGTCACCTATACAATCATTGCAATCGACACCGAAAACATTTATGGCCGATAAATCTATACAATGCATTAATCAGCATAAAAATGAATTTCCTGATAATGCAAGCCATGCGGAAATAAATTATGAAAAGCCAATAACAGGTAGCTAACAGCGGAAATCAAGTTGATAATTTTCTTTTCGATAGATTTAGGAAACAATAAACGATCGGGTGATGATATGGAAAGTTGGACAGTAGCAGCGGAAAGGTAATGAGTCCTCTTTTCTTTTTCTTTATTGTCTTCTATGAATTAAATTGATTTAGTCTTCTTCATAATATGCTTTCTCAACATGATTTTCATTTGCTTGATGTTAATTGTCAACAAATTTTGTCATCAAAATTCGATCTTGTTCAAGCTAATCTTGTTGTATGTATTTTTCTGTTTATAAATTGAATTTGTTAACAAAAATAAAACCCAACTATCTATACATTTTTATTATTTAGAATGGTGTATTATCATCCCGAGATGAATTTTATAATTCAATACTTGATATTAAACGAAATTTATTCAATAATGATTTATCAAAAGTGTTCGAAGATGATCTGGAAAAATTATTTAATTATTTTGAAACCGAATTTAAAACAATATGTGATCAACATAACGAACATGTATGTTTTATATTTTAATTAATCTGTATAAAATGAAAGCAAAAAGTCGAGAGAAGAATTATTTAAAACTCTTTTTTCCAAACTCTAACTGATTTTTCTATAATTAAATTCCTGTTAACAACTTTACAAAAACAGTCTCACAAAAATAAAGGTGCCCGAAACTATTTACTTAATTCTATCGTCAAGTCATGCCATAAAGAAAGTATACCCAAACAATTTTATACGTATGTCGACGAGTGCTACACGCCCTATCTTTAATTAAAATAGGACCTATCGTAGGATGAGGATGTTTCATAGAAGTTAGGCTGTCCACAGCTCGAGGATATGCTCAGAAATTTAACATTTATTCGATAAAACTGTCTACGAAACAGTTTTAGTATGTTGTCAGTTTTAATTTTCTCATTCATAACTGTTAATGGAAATGTGACAAGTATTTATTTTGATAGGAAATTGTTTCAGCTAATCGTATTATTTCTCTGGTTTGCTATCAATTAGCAGAGAACTTTATCGTACTAAACTTTTCGATTTTGTTTCTATAAATCAATATTTTTATTTTTTTTAGAAACGCATGCGGCAACAATAAGATAATCAACTAAATCCATTCTATTTCTTTGTGTGATTTACTTTTCGTCTCGTTGAATAAATCATTTATTTTTTAGTTGTGCACTCTTCGTTCATCTGTAAATATGCCTATGCTTTATTCTAGCGTCTTTTGTTTTGTCTTGTTAACCTTGTTTTCTGTTATTGTTTATAATCAGTCCTGAGATAAAACTTGACATTAATTGCAATATCAATTTAGTTTTGGTTCTTTCATATACAGCCTTAGATTTGTATGTTTTGATCAAGGCTGATGTTTTTTTTCTCTTTCATTTGTTTGTTCTTGATATAGCAAAATGTATGTCTTTGCGTATTTTTCTTTGCTTTTGCTTTTGCTCTATGATCAAGGTGAGAGGTGATAATAAAAAAAAGTGATTCTCTCTCTTTGTCTCTCTGTGTATTATTTTATCATTTTCTTTCCACTTCTGTTCTTCATTCGTTTATGTTTATACGTGTACGAGCTGAAGAGACAACAAAACAAGGCACAATTTATATTTATCATTTTCTCTTACTATATAGCTAGTTATGTACAGATGATGTGTTTATTTCGGAATAAAAAAAGACAAGAAAAGAAAAAAGGATTTAAGACTAGTTTCTTTCGAAATTATGTATTTCTTTCTTTCTTCATAAATAGATGATTTATTCACGCAATGCCTAAAGCCTATGAAACCATAGACAAAGAATGTCATGATTGTGGACAATATGGTAAGGCATGCAGGGAATGCTTTTGATTGCGAGTTTGATGTGTTATTCTTAATTGAAGTTTGAAATCAAATTTTATCTAATCAAATAACGGAAAATGCTATTGCACACTAACCATGTTCTGCTTTGACCCTAAACACGATGATTAGTATTAGTATCATATAAACATACAATATTGTGTATGAGAAGAATGCACTGCGATTAAGATAACATAGGATCAACGGCCTAGACAGCAGATGGCGTGTATGTATTATTTCAATAATCGGTAGTACATTAACCATGTACGAGAAATATGTATGCACATGATTCGAAAAACCAATATGTACCAAATTCAGGACTACGAGAAAAACGTTTGTCCTTGTTGGGACCAAGAATTACGCCGGCCGATACTTTATAACGTCATCAATTATATCGAAAGATTAGCATTAGAAAACTCAACAAAAAAATTCATCGAATACGAAATAAAAATAATTGAATCAATTTATTAATTTCATAGAGCATATCCCTATGGATTATTTATAACGTTTTGATGAAGTATATAATTAAGTTTTCATATGTTTACACGCATGAAAATCATCACAAAAAGAACTGTTTTAACTATGACTAATTTCTTTCATAAGGTTCGCAATGGTGTTCGATCAACCATGGTGTTCTCCTATGTGATGAATGTTGCAGTGTACATTTAAGTCTTGGTCGACATGTATCACAAATAAAATCTTTCAAACGAAACTATTGGCCACCAAGTCAATTGAATGTATAAAACCACCGAATTCCTCTGCATTTAATTCCTTTTTTTTTGTCTTAGCTGATAAACGAATTAAGGTCAAATGGTGCTAATTTCATATGGGAATATAGTCTACGCGATCCACAAAATAAATTTCCGAGAAAAAAGCCATCAGCTAAAGATCCACTTCCGTAAGAAATCAAATGATCTACGAAATACATATTTGTTGCTGTTGTCTACATAGAATTAAAGCTGATTTTATTCGAACTAAATACCAACAAATGGCTTATATCAATCGACTAAAAGATGACACACAGGCAGCATTTGAAGATTTAAACTTAGTAAAAAAGACAAATCTCTTCAGTATTTATAAAAATCATTTGTTTTTCTTTTGTTTCATAGCAATTACATTCGATTGTTCGTACAGATAATATTATAACATGTTTACGGTTTTTGTCTCAAAATGCTGATCCAAATTTTCGAAATCCGGTTAGAAATCAACACATCACTATAGAAAAAAGGATTTTCTATCAGAGAAAGTACATGTTAAATTCTTAATAACAGATTTAGTAGAACTGAAAAATAACCTTGAAAACTTTTGATCCAAAAACATGTTCTTCTAATAGAGTAAATCTTCCTGATCAACTAAGATGCCTTCAAGCTCTACACGACGTGTCTTTAGAGAACGATAATCATAATGAGATGTGTCTACAACGCTGTTTTGTAGGATTCTAATGAGCTCATTGTGCTTTCGACTTTAAGGCCATTCTTAGAATAGTTCTCATTCACTCAATTTCGAAAATAAGTTTGGAATATAAACGATTTGCTAATTAATAAAAACAAAAATTCTATAGGAAACAGGAACATCACCGATTCATGTTGCTGCAAGTCGCGGCCAATCAAATCAAATTGAAGTAAAATATTTATACTGATATGTTAATTAGCGCATAAACTATATTATTTAGCTTCTTTGTATCTTTGGTGGCAATCCTGCTACAATTGATGCGGCTGGCATTTCACCAGAAGAACATGCCAGGTATAAAAAAATAAAACATAAATTGTTTATGAGACGTTTTATTTTATCTTCGATGTAGAATAAATGGATATACAGATTTAGCCGATCGATTAATTGAACTTCAATATGAATTAACTGATAGACTTACATGTTTTATTGGTGGCAAACGACCAAATCATAAAACTAATCAGCACATAGTTCTACCAGAATTGAATGACAAGTCAGTTAATTATTGAAGAAAGACAATTTATTATTATTTTATATTTCAATAGTTTCGATAATTCGAGTCAGACATTAGCAGCTCGTCAAAAACTTCAACAAGTATATTTAATAGTTCACATCACTAAACAGTCTCTGATTGTTTTTGTAATATTTTAGTTACCAAATTCAATCTTTGAAGATTTAGCAATGGATGTATTCGATGAAGTTGAACGACGAGAATTAAAAACAAGTAAATTCAATATGATGAGATCAACTTATTTAAACTCTTGGATTTTTTTTAGTATGGCATGCACAAGTTGATCAAGAATTGATTCCGTTACATGTAGTACCATTTTTACCCGTCAATCCATCATTTTCAGCAACAAGAAATCAAGTATAACAAAAAAGAACAAAGCTGCATTGACTCTCAAAATCAATCTTTGTTTTTCTAGGGTCGACAAAAATTAGCCCGATATGAATTAAAAAATTTTAATCGATTTATTTATGATATATTACATGAAGTTAGTCGACGATATTATGATTTTATTCAACAACCATCAGTTTCATCGACAACAAAATGTATGAAAAAAGTTGATCTTTGTTGATTCATGCTGATTAATTTCTTTTGAAATAGGCAGCACATTACCTCGACAAACGAATGACTCAATGATAGTATTGATTGATTCTGATGATGAACCTTTCTACGATAAAGTTGCATCGGACGATGAATATAGTAACTATAGTAATAAAAAACAGCAGAAACCAACCAAATTAAAGAAAAAATTAACTAAAAAGGTTAAGATTAAAAAAAGATTAATTAATTAAAATATTTCTTTTTTTCTCTTTCAAAAATAATAGTTAACAAAAGATCAATCTAGTGATGATGTATTTCAATTTCCACCAGAAGTAAAAAATTAACTAATTTATTAAAATTATGGTCAATCTCATTGCATTTTTGTTTAGGATGCAGGTTCATTTAATGATTCAACTGGAAATCATTTTTCATCCGATCTAAAATCTCGAATTATGAATACTGAAATGCAAGTCAAATATCTAGCATGCGCTCATACAGATTTAAAAAATGAATTATCTGTCCTACATCAAATGGTATTATAAAGAGAACGAAGAAGAAGAAGAAGAAGAAGAATTCTTTCTACTTCATTTCTATTGTATTTAAATAGATTCAACGACTACTTGATGAAAATCTTGTAAATAAAATTGATCGACAAGTAGTAACTGATACATCTACTATTATTAATTTCGATGAAACAAACAGAAGAATAAAAAAAGTAAATTTTTATATGAATTTTAATTTGATATAAATCCAGACTGTTTTAGTATTCACTATTTATGAATAACGATAAATACTGAGAATCTCCTATTGTATGTATTAGATTACTACAAAGAAAAAACCACAAATTAGAACTGTTAAAATCACGAGGACTAACTAATAGCTATCATCTTTCCTGCGAATATATTTTTTCATTTTCGAAATTAATAAAACAATTCTAATAATTTGCATGGCATTGAAAACAGTGAAAACGCATTCTTACTGATTGTATTAACATTTACAATTGAATGTCTATTTCAATTTTAAGTCTCAAGAAATGAGATTGAAGATGACAGCAGATAATTTAAAAATATGACTGCTATCCTTGATTTTATTTCTAATTTTTTTCTTATCAGCCAAATCAACGATTATTAGATAATCATAGTCGTAAATCAAGTCCCTTTATTGAAAGCGATTATGACAATACAACAATGATTGATGCTATTGAAAAGTAAGTCTTCTAATTTTGCATATTGGATCATTATTGTGTCATATAGTTTTTCGTCGTCGAATTTAATCAGAACAACATTGCCTATTCATGATAAACGGTAATTCATATAATAATAAAATTTCCTTTTTGGAATGTCCAAAAATAAAAATAAAACTTTTCTTCTAGCAGATCGAGTCGCACTATGCAAAGATTTCCACTCTTAGATGATACGTCATCAAACAATATTCGTTCGTATCGATCAACAGATATTATTAATAAAAATTCAAAAGTATCGAATCCAACCTATGTAGTAAATTCATCGCAACAACCAACAAAACAAAATATACCAATACATATAACTCGATCTCGGTCATGTTCTGGTGGACGAAATAAAAGAAATTTACCACAAACTTTACTGCGAAAAAGTATACTTCATATTGGTATAGATGAATCATTTCATTTTTAATTTAATCGAATAACTAGGTTCGTTCAATCGACTAGAAATCAACCATGATGTTGATAAGCGTACACGAGAAATTACACAGCGTATAGGAGAATTATACAGTTCGATCAAAACCAATCAAATTGATGGGTATGAAAAAACTTTTAACAACAATACAAAAATAACTTTATCTTTTTCTTTATAGATATGGAATTTATGCTGAAGAAATAAATAATTCAGTTCAACGCATGATGGAACTGTCGGAACGAGTATGTTATTAAAAATCTATTTGAAATAAAAAATAGTTAATAAAGTACATTACTTATATTGAATAATAGTCTATACGAATATAGACTATTAGTGCAATCCATCCAGGGCAAGGATTTTTCAAATGCCTTGTTGTTAATTGAATCTATTTTTGTATACATTTCATTAAGATTTTTTCAACGAATTAACCTGACATGTAAAAAAACGATCGCTTATGTTGACGGTGTATGATTGTATTTCGACATTGATCACGATTTTTTGATGTTTTAACCTCTGATTGGCGACTCCTTTTCGATCAAAACATATCTTCGATGTCAATTGATTCCTTTATGGCTTATTCCTAAAAAATAAATAGCCGATTTCTATTCGACAAAAATAAAGTAGCAATTCAAATCAAACCCTGGAACATAATTCTATGTGTGAGCTTCCATAAGCAACACGATGTTTTATTTGACACGTTATTTTTGGGCCAATATTTTTCATTATTCATGTTACCTTCTGCGTCAAAGCTTTTTCTCTAGCAAGCTCAGAAAATGATTTTCACTTTTTTTGATTACAAACCCCGTGATTCTTAATGGAGCTTCAGTGAAACTAATTGTTTTTTTCTCGTTATTTGCGCATTCATGTAAATCCGTAGCAGTCTTTGACATAACACGTTTTCTCAATTAAGCTTTTTCATTATTAGATTATCAAGAGAACTTCCATAAACAGCTAACCAGATCCTGAGAGATTTATTTGAGATACTTGAGATCTCGTTCTTTTTCTTTGAATGAAAAAAAGACTAAGAACTTAGCAACAAGAACGCTACAGTTTTATATATATATATCTTTTTTTTTTCGATTGTAGTTGTCATTCAATGAAGATATTCGAGCCAATCTCGATATGTTAAATACAAGTGCACAACAGCTGTTAGATCATACAACATTTAAAGGAAAAGATTCAACCATGCAAATACAATTTATTATTGATGATTGCTATAGAATTGCACTTGCAACAAGGAATCTTTCAAATCTTTACCAGAAAATATAGCGAATAAGAATGAAAAAAAAACATTTTCTGAATGTCTTTCATTGGCTCAGATCTACTTTTTGCTTTGTATTCAGAGAACCATTTTGATAGAATTATTTATATTAGTCAATAGAAAAGGTTTTCTTCTTTCGGTTAGATTTCCATTAGTATACGTACTTAAAGTTTTGACCGCGAATTTTTCATTTATATATATATATATCGAAATTCAATATCTAAAATGAAAGAAAAAATTTTGCATTAAATCAATCGAGGAAAGTCATGCTTTTGGTCTGACATTCTTGTTAAAATATATGTATAAAAATAGCTGAACCATGAGCACGTCTACTTATGAAGATCTAATTTGAGCGAAGACTTTTGTTCATTAACAAATAATGTATATAAAATTAACGACATTTTATACATTCATTTTTATCTTTGTAACAATTTTGTTTAGTTTATTATATTTACTCTTCTGATTTTTTACTGCTTACCTTTATGTTTGCATTGGTAAACTATTTTGTTTTGTTTTTTACTTAACTCTAAAGTAACTACGCATCATTATATCAATAAAAAAAAAAACCCAGTCTCAGTTTATTTAAATGAGGAGAAGAAGAAGAATAAAAGCACAGTTATTGCGCACATTAATAAAATCTCAATGGAATTAACAACTAAACATACTGTAAAAAGAAGTTTGTCCTTGAATATTTTTCTTTTTGCATAGACTAGTCACGCATTCTATGAATTATTAATTTTTATGGAAATAAGACGTTAGAAGAGAAAATATCTATCAAAAAGCACAATTGTCGACTAGATTAGAGCCGATATTACGAGTGATTTATCTGAATACAAACCGTATTTGATTTCAAAACAGAAGGGAAAAGATTGAATCCTTCTAAATAAAGAACGCCATTTGACCAAATAAAGCCTAAAATTACTTTAGATATCTCACATCACAACAAAAATAACATTCTGCCATCATCAACATAATGGAACTCTTTTTCTACTCACTATTCGTTACCACTATCTATCTATAAAAATATTCTACTCAAGTCTATTAAGAATATAAATATCTATGTCATACAAACATTATGTTTTCCTTTGTACAGATATCTTATCAATAGATTGATATACCTCTTCAGTAGGTTATATTTTGTTTCAGCGTACCCGAACTTCATTTGACCTAGAAAAGTTAATATTTGATATTTTTTCAACAGGACATGTATTTTTAGTTGGAACAAATAGACAAACAAATTAAACAACGAACATAAACATAGAAAAACAAATTGATAATAGACTTTGCCACTATGTTGTAGAAGCGCTGACTTGATGAACAATCTGACTGCAGTCACAAAGTTTCGCGAAAGTCAATATCAACAACATAGGAAAGAGAAGAAGAAACAAAAAATAAACGCATAATAGGAAGACAAACATAGAATGGCACACCCACACATACACACACAAACACCGTGAATCGCAAGATCGAAAAAAGACGAAAAACAGAAAAGAAAATTTTTCTTTCGTTTTCTTTTCTCTCTCTCTCAGATTGTAATTCCATTATTTCGTATAAACATACATACACATCACAGTCGAGTGAGAAAAAAGAAAAGAATTTTTCAAAAGAAAAAAAAACAAAGGCAACTTCTCTATATCATTAATAAATTAATGTCAAACAGAATTTTTCACTGTTATCAGTCGATCAGGCGAACTCGGTAGATACAACAAAACAAGAACTAATTCTAATCGTGCTTACAATGCATCGAATTAAATTTGAAAGAAAGAAAACCACAAAAAGAACATAGAAACAAGAAAAAAGACTAGAAGTGACTCTTGTTGTTGTCCTCCGACTGATAGTGATGGTGATTGTGGACGGCACACACATATACACACACAAATATATAGAGAAACATACGTATATATATATAATATATTATATATAGAGAGAATGATAGACAGACATCGACACAAAAAGAGAGAAAAACAAAACTATTGCAATATCCTTGTCTTGAAATGGATGGGAAGGAAGAAGGATTCATGAGTAGAAAAAAAGAAAACATACAAACATTAGGATCACCGTCCTCGTCAGAGACACAAAGAGGCTCAACCGTATGTACAAAATACTGCTTTGCTATGCTCAAACACATAAATACATCATATACATAGAAAGAGATTGCGTGAGAGACAAAGCATTACTGTACAAAAAATGAAAAGAAGAGAAGTATCCTTCGACGAGGGAGCCTAAACAAATTAGAAAGAAAGAAAAAGTGAAAGATATGACGATGATGATGATGATGATGAGAAGAAGATAGTCATTCTCGACAGAAAGATAGATGGATAGAATTTAAGGAAAGATGGTTTTTGAAGAAGACGAAGAATAATAAAGAAAACAAAAATAATAATAATAATAATAATAATAACATTTGCCCCGTAAAATATCTAAGCTTTAACAGAGATATATTGTGTTGGAAATTTTTGATATGATGTTGTTGTTGATGAATAATATGGACTATAAAAACCTTGATTATTGTTTGTGTAATAACATGTTCGTGAATAATTTTGTTTCGATTGTTGTACAGTTGATACAAAAGATTTTTGTTTTACTGGTGTAGTTATCTCTTCTTTTTCTTCTTCAGTTTCGACCGGTGAATTATCAACATTTGACAATGGTAATAACCAAGATTCGGGTGGTTTTGGTAATGATGAACATTCCGGTGGATCAGCGTATATATTTGAATAAAATAAAGGTACAGCCGGTAATGAACTAGCTGACATAGCTGTTGGTGAAGTTGTATTTGAATAATAATTATGATAATAATGATTATTATTATTGTTATACATTCTCGGATAAGATGATGCCATACTACTATTTGATCTCATACGACCATTATTTGAGTTTGCAACTGGTATTGAATGTGAATGTTTTATACGCTGTTGTTTCACAGGTGATTTTCGATTGTTCATATTCATATTTTGTATGATGATATGTGCAATTTAAATGTCGATTGGAACGACGAAAAACACAAAAAAAGAGCTAATCTAAAAGAATACATGGTTGTTTTTAAATTGAGACTAGAATATCTATCTCCATGTACAGTAAACATATATATATATATATATATATTTAAGATTATATTCATTTCTAAGGCACTGACAAAAGGTAAAACGGCGACAACCACTATTTATGTTACTTTATGAAAAGAGAGAGAGAGAGAGAGAACGAGGGGTTGAGGGGCTCACATACATAGACAAAAAAAAGTGACGATAGACAAATAGAAATACTCTATACAGCACGCTCTTCTACGGCATTCGTGATTGGTCGAAGAAAAAGTGGAAGAAAAAAAAAAGCTTGTGTATTCATACAACGACGATCGAGGCTGACTGACGCTCGCATTAACGTCAAAAATAGTCTTGGGTATGCGTGGATGAAAAAAGACTATGTGGAGGCGAAAAAAAGAGAACGAAGAAAAGCCCTAACAGACGCTTTTTCTACCCCTTTTCTCATTTTCTATTTTGCTAGTAGTTTATGACGATGATGATTATCATCAAGTATGCGATGGCCAACTAAACAGCAGTCCATTAATATAATCTATTTCAAGAAACTCGTGACAACAAGAAAAACTAGTGAAAGAAAATTTAGTTTATTTACTTTAACAGCTGCATATCACATTAGTTGTCTTAGAAAAAAACTAAGCTTTTTCGATCCAATGTGACGAATTATGATTTATGAATAATGAGAGGAAAAAATTACTTTCTATTTTCTAAAAACGGATCTTTTTCGCTTTATCATACTTTTTCTATTCTTCATCTACTTTCATCAAATAAAAAAGTCAACAAAAAAAAAACATGTGTATGAAATAAAACCATCTACACACATAACGGTAAATATGGTTTTGTGGTTCTTACTATATAAATATATATATAAATTGATTTGTAGGACCCGTTACCTTGTGTAGATCATGTTCGATACGATCTGTACGCAAATACATCTGCAGTTGACCTTCTCTCTCTCTCTCGATCGATTGGACATACGGACGGATAGAGAAGAGTTCAAGTGAAAAAGGATATTACTCGTTCGTTCGCGCGCATTTGCACGGGACACATATGCACAGTGTAATGAGTTTTTCTATTTTTTTCTCTCTCTTTCTTTCTTTTCTTTCTCTTTTTCTATCCAGAATGTTCTTCTCTATCCTCAACATGATGTGTATGTTCGCTTCTTTGCTAGACAGCTATAACCGTCGGATGTAGCGAATGAAGACATGGATAGAATAAAAATAGAAGAAAATGACACATAAACGGATATAAAAAGAGAAATCATGCCTACTAGTGTCGTATACTTACTGATCCAGTTGATAAATACGAGGGAAGAAAATGTGATTTATATATGAAAAATAAACAAATTGCCGAGAGATGTAGTAAAGGCTATTGCTAGGCAACAGTATAGATGAAACTGATTAATTCATGTTTATGCAGCACAGCTGATTGTCATATTGAATTTCAAATTCGAATAGAAAAGCACTAATGTTTACGGATACTGGCCCACGGAATAATAAGAGACGACCATATAATAATACTCAACGACCACGAATAGATAAAAGTATTAGACATCATTGTAAAGAATATTTCACTTAAAAATGTTTTGTTTTCTATAGCACTTGATGATGATGCACGAGTCAATAATTTTCAATTTTCTCAACTTACAAGTAACATGCTTCGTAAGCAAGAAATATTCTTGAAAAGAAAACTTTAGACTGAATTATTATATACACAAAACGAATTTGGTGTAATTCAAAGAATTATGTTCTGTTATGTACTCGTATACTTCTAATAATAGCATATGAAAAATATTTAATTAATTAATTAATTATTTATAAATATTAATTGAATAATAATTCATAGGAGGTGCATCTGTATCAACAAATTATGATATGTCATCAATCTACAGTAGAGCACCAATGACTAAACGAGTAAAACCAATACGTCCATCAAAGTAGATATAATTCTCTTCTTTATTAATTGTACAAATAAAAACAAAACATGTGTTTTTTTCCCACTGTAGAACATCAGAACCTACAGGATTACGTACTTATAATGATATTGTTAATTCAGGTGCTTATGCGGAACCTGATTATCAACCCAGACCGATTAGTATGTCTAATACATTAATTGCTGCTCGTTTTTATGTATTTTATTGAGCAATTCATTTCTATAGAGACTCGTACTGATCAAGAAAAAGATCGTCTAGCACATTTAATGGCTTATGGAGTTGATCCAACAAAAGTAATTTATAAACCAGTTGAATATTCACCATCCCCTCGTGAAATTGATCGATTTGATGAGTGTATGTCAAGTTTTCTTATTCACTAATACGAAATTTATTAAAATATTTTAGTGGTACTTGAAATTGAGCAGAGAAAACAGTTTCTTGAGCAAATGACATCACTTGGCAAACGTAAAGAATATCAACAAGTCATTTCAAATGAGATCTCTGACGTTCGTATAGTTAAAAAAGTGATTAAAAAAATATTTATCTTAAATTTTCTTTAACATAGAAAATACGTGAAATGGAACAAATTGATCGGCAACGTTCAAAAGCTTTAGAAAAACGTCTGAAAGAACAGCATCAGTAAACAATCGATTCAAATTCAATGTAGTTATTTTTTTTTATACGCATACAATACAATCATATAGAGTTTTTGTGGGATGCAGTTTTTTCAAACAAAAGAAAAATTCTTATTATAGCTGTAGTTCAACAAAACCATATTGCGCATTATTATTGCAATTTAAATTCATAATTATAAATAAGACTTCTATGACTATGGCATAATAATTTGTAATTTTCTTTTTTTGGTAGTGCGCTTGAATACTTGAATTACCATAGTCACGTTTAAGTATTGTACTTCTCGGTGAGCTTTATAGATTAAAAAAGAGAATCATCAACATTAGAGTTTTGATAAAGATTAACATATTTTTATTATTTACTGTTACATAAAAAAGAACTCTTTTCTCATCTAGTCGAATTATCTATTAATATTCACGAGTTCTGTAAATAAACACTGAAGATTGTCTTATGGTCAATATCATAATGCATCTCTGTTCGTTTGATGGTAATCAATAGTTCTGACAAAGTTTTATCAGTGCACCACAGGTGAAAAAGTCTGTGCTATTTTTTTTATCTCAAAATTAATTGAATCTCAAGATCAGACATGCAGCTGTGGCAAGGATACTTCCTTTGTGACATGTTGGCAGAAAATGTCGGCGGTAATATTGAAAATTGTCAAGCAAAGTAAATGATTCAGCTTGATCCAGTCGATCGCGTGTAATGATTTTCAAGAAATAGGGTCACAAATAAATATTGATCACAAGGCAAAAAATAGAAGTCTGATAATATCAATACGTTTCAGGGCCATTGTCAATCTTCGTTCTAGGTTAAAAATCGTTTTCAATGAACTCAAGATCATAGAATTACTATAGTCGTGGCAAGTCGATCTACTTCGAACAGCACTATCATGCATCTTAATTTCATTAAAGAATCGATCTGGATATGGTTAGAACTAATAAGAAAAAAACGAGACCACCAGACCTCTTATGGATCGTATCAAAGTCAATGTTTACTATTACTTTCTAAGTCAAGGCTTTGATAGTACGGCCTATTTTTACTGAGAATTTAGTTGCGCAATAAATGTGTAACATTTACAAAAGTAGCCTCTTATCAGAAACTGTGAAATAATTCGACCAAGCTTCGAGGCCATGAGAACTCCAAAATAGCAATGCTTCTCTGTAGATAAATCGAGGCGAGCAATCACTTGGAAAAAATATAACGAATTCATAAGATGGATTAGTCGTCGATGCTATTCGATTTGTCTCTATCGAAAATGTATGACGATGATATCTTGTTCATATGAAGAAGCCGAAGAAAACGACTCAAACAATTAATCAGATTTTCATTTTTCTTTTAGAAAAATGCTGTTATCATCAGTTAGAATCGCGCAATAATTTTGTTAAAAAGAAAGTAGCCATGTCATACTTTTGGTTTACAGGATTTACTGTCCGTTGATTGCCTCGAAGAATAGAAATGAACAGAAAAATATTTATCGCAATCAACTATGTATATTTAGAAAAAAAAGAATTCAAGCAAATATATGAGGAAATAACAAAGAGAATAAGGAATTGATTAATAAATCAGCCAAAAAATATGAATGGACGTTCAACTTTTTGGTGGACGCTGAAAATATCTAAGTCCAGCAGATTTTAAGAATGATGGAATATCGATAATCGAGGTAGCAGAATTGTCGTTTACCATGGGCAGATTCAGTAAATATAGCAGACATTTTTAGCAAGAGGACGATAAGAAAATTATGTTCTTTGAATTTATATATGTTTTTTATAATTTTTTGTCATATTAATGACTATCTCACCCCTCAATTTGATGAGCATCCGTCATTTTAAATTGAAAATTTATTCAATAGTTCGCTCATTGGTGACTTTTTTGTTTTTCAACATTTATGTAATTTTCTGTTCAGAAAAGGGATTGACAGTCAAGACCATTACTCATTTATTAATTTCTCTTCTTCGAAGAAATTAATGGATAGTAAATCCTCAAACGAAAAAAACGCTAATTGAGAAAAAAAGTGATTCAATCAATGGACAGTAAATCCTCATACAAAAATAGCGTGAATTGGAATGAAATTTTTCCGATCAATGGCCAGTAAATCCGCGGAAAGTAAATCGTGTAGACGCATACTTTTACGCGAGGTAATAATACATTTGATTTATGTCGTCGATTCTTTATCTCGTACGTGCTGTTTATATAACAAAACTGCTATTTATTTTCAGAAAAATGATCAAGAAAAAATGACAATTGAATCGTTTCATTCAACTATTGTAGAAAAATTTCTTTTATCAATAGCGTATTGTTTACATCATCGTCATCGTTGTACTGTTTCTTATTGATGTTGTATATATTTTACCGAACAGAGACTATGCATTGTATTTTACAATAATCGAATAATATAAACAGAGTTAAATTAAGTGGAAAGAATGGAATTATAAAGTCATCGTTTTATTTCATTGGCTCTTAAAAAATATATATACTTAGTATAGTTAAAAATATGAGAATAGAGAAAAAAATGAATGAGTCTGCTGACTATTTGATTATTCTATGAAATATGTCATTGTTATGACGAGTTCGTACCACTTGAACTATATATATCATTTGTTACTAAGATAAATTACAAAATAATAGTAGAGATAAGAAGAATTTCCAGTTCTGGCTAATTAATAAAAAGCATTTCTTAATTTTGAAAAATGCTTTTTCTATCAGCTCTTGAGTTGTCAATTTGTTCGTCTGACATTTATAAATTATAATTCAACAGAATAACTTCCCATAATATATAATTGAAATGCTATTAGCAACGCTTTGACTTCGCATCTTTTCTTCACTTAAAGAAGAACCAATAGAAAACTTCGAATCATGTAATACAATGACTGTGTCTTTGCAGTGAAAAAACAACAATTATTGCATTTACATTTGAATGAATCGTATTGACTATTGTGCCTACTCTTGTATTTGATTTGCTTTTGGCTGCTTGTATTATTGATACTATTCTATACAATTCTACTTGATAGGCATACAACAAAGAACTCTTTTCTATCTTGAACTGAAGTAAATATTTGATCTATAATACAATGAATAGAACACAGCTTTGGCATAGATCATTAATTCAAAGGCGTCTTTTATATTCGTAGACTTTCATTTTCTATTTTTCGTATCATTAATATTATTTTATATGTAAACAAGAAGATATTTGATTATATACAGAATATTAAAGTAACACTAAGTTAAATGTCATCATGAAAATCTGATTGTACGATCGATCCGAAAGAATTCATAAATAGATTAAAAGGATGCAAATGAAATCGATAACAAACTCTGTAAATAAACGCAAGAAATCTGCCAATTTTTTTTCTTCTTGTAATTTCAATCGAATGCTACAGAAACGATAAGATTCAAAAAAGAGCTCACTTCAATTTTCTGCAGTTCATCGGATGTTCTAAACTACAAAAACAAAATCCTTCATCACTTCCTTCCAAATGTTATATATCGTAATTTAACGAAAGCCTCTTTGAAGGACGTGCGTGTAGTATAGTATCATTAACAACAAAAATTGCAAGAAACAAGCGGCTCTGACGAAGGCTGCATCTCGACAACTATTAACAATTGTTTATCCAACATGTAAAAGAAATCTGAAGGCGATCGATCGCGTTATGTAAGAATGAAAAAGCCTAATCATATCACGAATACATAAAAACGCTCTTCGTATTGTTTCTTAGTAAAGTACTAGAAGATCGAAAAGAAAATTTCTGAAAAGCCTCACGGGTAAATCTGACAGCTAGAAAACATTTTTATTTTTGTCATTTTATCATCGAGCACTGTTTGTTGTATTAAAATTAGAAACTTGTAATTTTGAAGTACATTAAAAAAATATATTTCCGATGTGAAAAGAATAACTTTCAAGAGTCTTCAATGTTTCTAATTGTTCTTGATGGAAGGATGACGTTTTCCTGTTATATGAACACTATTTTCTGAATAACTTTTAGAAATGCATCTAATTCAAATAACTAATGACTTTGGCAATATTAAAGTATCAAATGAGAAAACGTACTACTATTCATTGTCAAGATTAATAAATTGAAACTAAATAGTTTTCATGACAATCTTTTTTTTGCATCAAATTTATTTCATATGAATTAATCCAATGAAAAAACCTAATTTGGTTTATGGATTAAAGTCCATCTATTTTTAATAGATAACTTTCATTTGAACCATCTTAATATTCGCAATAAATTTAATGATTGAGAATGTATCCAATAAATCGATCTTTAATATGATTCCAATAGGTTATAACCAAATCAATTGAATCATCAATATTGTGATTTAATTGTTCTTTTGTTTGATTAAATATATCGGATACTTGTCGTTGAAAACCATTCAATAATTCATCAATGTAGAATGTTGCTCGTTTACGACCCACCGATTCCAATAAATTAGCATCAGCGAAAATCGAAATCATCAATGCGTTAATCTTATTGAGATACAATTTTTTTAATTCTCCTAAAAGATTCTCCACGGTTTCATGTAGGATTTGTTTTATTGCTGAGAAATTCATTAAATTTCTACCATGGTTTTCAAATATTGTTGGAATATTAGCAAAAAAATCTGTTATATGATTATTCCATTGTGTTGAAATGAAATTGACTCCGCTAAATAATTCTGAAACCCATGGTGCCGGTTGAGTTTTATCGAGACGAGCTAATCCATGCTGGCCAGTTTGTGAGAGTCTTTCACCAAATACAAAAACTAATTGAGTAAGTTGTTTAAATGTATTTTGAAATATTGGATTTAAATAAATGAATAACAATTGAGAAATATAATCGATAATCGATGTAGCTTGTATTTCAGGTAAAGATGAAGCAAATGTTAAAGTGAGAGAAGCCATGAAAATAATAAGAGATAATTTCATTTTAGACTTCTTTTTTTTTGTTTTTTGGATAGGTTGTTTTTCTTTTTGCAAAAGTGAATCTTATCGAATGGAAACAATTATATTAATCATATCTTTATTCTTTTATAGATTATGAAAATATGCATGTGAGAATCAAAAGCAGATGGATTCATATTTCTATGTCTCACAAGGTAAAGTATTTTCATTCGAAGAAAAACAAACGATTGCACTTTAGTATTTATTGGAAAGCAAAAATATTAATTGATTCAAAATTCACTGATTACTTTATTGTTAAATATATAGATATGCTTTCTTCGGTTATATATCACGTGAAGTCAGTATTTTTTTTCTCGTAAAATATCATATTTATCTAGTAAGTCATAGATTTTTATTTTGTCATTCTTATTTCAAACGCACAGCTTTCAAATATTAGTTATTCTTGTCTATTATAACAATAAATGAAAGTCACAAGACATTAATAACTAGAGAAATACTCTCACATAGGAAAAATTCTTTTCATTCTAATTGTCAGAATAAAAAAAAGACGCATGTGGCGAAGTCAAAATGATCTTGTTGAGTAACTTCCCTTTTCTTTTTTGTCCAATCATGTAATTATTGTGTGATTATACGTTATTATTATTTTCAGTTTCTTTAAAATTCATTCATAATAGGTACTTTTGAATATTTATCGATATTACAATCTTCTAGTAGACAAAAAGCTTTTTGACCAACCATCAATATGAATTATATTTAATACATCTATCTTTCTCTTCTCTTCTTAATGATTACTGCACAGATGATATCTCATCGTTCTAGTAAAATAAATATCGTATATTCATATAGACGTACAGTTGCCTCTAGAAAATTCAACAAAAAAATAGTACAGGTTTTTCTTTGATTGTGAATTGATTTACCATGAAATCAGATATGTTTGATTGATACATCACGATCATTTGCAATAATTGAATAATTTAGTCAAGTTATGGTAATGATCGAAGATAAGATCTCCGGTTTCGTTTGACACATATTATTCATCATTCGTTAGTCAAGTTACAACAGTTGACTTCAGGCAAAAACAAATGTCTTGCTCGTTGAAAGATAGAGCCGGAAATGAGCGAACTCGTGATTCGCGGTCTATTTCCGGATTTATTCTACATACTTAACTAGTAATTCTCGGATGTTGAACTATTGTAAATGCATGATGATCAATCGAAATCAAATTTACAAATAATTAATCTAACAATTGCACTAATTAAACAAAAAGAAAAGTAAAAAAAGTGTTTATCTGGACGATTTCTTTTATGGCTTTTTAATAAATTATTAATTAGATGAAATTCTATTTACTACACTCCATACAATAGAACAAAGACAGTTTATATCATAGATATTATTTCATAATAAATAGAAGACTTAGAAAGAAAAATTTTCTTAATTCAAATAAACAAGTTAGCTATAGTTTTCATAATCAATCTATATTCACTTCTTACATTAAGTAATGTTGATGAATAATGAGACAAAAAAAATAGAAAATCTTCCTTTGTTTTTCTTTCCTTATAAAAATGAATCAAAAGTACATCAAAAGCTGAAATAAATTCTTCTCTGTTATTTTCTTTTTCTTTCTCTTCGTTGTGTTGTTCTTTTAAGTTTTTCTTTTTTCCGTATTTTCTATATCTTCTTATGTGAAATAATTGAAGTGGAAGTTTTATTTATTCAATTACTTAATCTTCTTTAAGCGATAATTTCTATTCTATCCGATTTGTTAATAACACTCATGTTGTTGCTTGTAGTGCATCAAAACGACTTTTTAAATAAATAGAAAAGAGAAGAAAAGAAAAAAGAGCACGTCTATATCTAATTATCACTTCTCGCTTTTTACGAGCGATGTCAAATAAATTTGAAGAAAAATAGACAAGATTATCATCAAAATATTAGATGGCATATACGAACATAGAACGAGAGATATGTTTATATTTAGTGATTATATCGTGCTTGTTATTTTATACGATGTATACAATGAAAAAGAAGAAGAAAAACCTAAGAACGACTAATCTATCTGATTTATTGATCTGTTGAGAGGGCGGAAAAGCATCATTGCTTAGTACTACTACACATGAGGGTAGTACATTGCGTGACCTCCATTCGTGTGCTGTGCGCGATTGAAAATGGTTCATTATCGGCATGCATTTTTTTCTTTTTCTTTTTCTTTTTCTGACTGCTGTGAGTTTGTGCGTTAGCTAGTTGTTATTGTGTGTGTGTGTGTGTGTTGAATTTAGAACTGTGTATGTATACAATGATGCGACGGCTTCATCTGTAATCATGTTGTATGTGCGTGTTGATTCATGTGATTTTCATTTCTTCCTTCCACTTGTTAGAATATGCTTTGAATAAATAAAGAAAAAAAAGAAAATTCTTTTTTTATATTAAACAAGAGTAGAAATAAAAATTGGGTGAAAATGTAACAGAGAATACCAAAAATGAGATTATTATTGTTTTCATTTTTTGTGTCTTCAGAATAAAGAGTAGAAGAAAAAAATGCTTGTTTTCTTTTCTCGTTTAAAAAAGTAGTTTATCTGAAGTTTTTATATTTGCATGGCTTGATTGAACTGCGGATTTTTCTCTCGTATACAAAAAAAAGCTCGGAAGGAAGAAGTTGATTTCTTCTATGAACCGGCAATACCCATTGAAATAAGAAGCCGTTACTGACTTTTATTGTGCACTTTTCTATTTCTGTTGTCATTGTCATGTACGCGATCTATCTGTTTCTGTTGCATTGCCATTACATGTCATCATCGTCATCACATGCCACATACATTCACGCCGACAGACTGACTCATTATTTGAGTGAATGTTAATCATTTTCATCTTGGTCATCGCCGCAGGCGGCAGTCATTCGTTCGGTAGGGGTGAAACTATAATACATATAACGTCTATGTAGCTTTAATTTAAATTTTTTTTTTGTTCGCTTATGTACGTATAGCTAGATGTTTAATCGTCATCATCGTTTTCTTCACCTGTTCATCTGTCGTTCATTCATACTGATGTAAGCAAAGAAAGAGCATATTTTGGCCCGATTATCTTTTTTTTCTTCTCTCTGGGTGGCCCTCATCGTTCTTAACCATACTTCACTTTCTCTTTCTCCTTTACGCGCCGCATGCAAAACGATAAGATCAATCACGAGGACGACGAGTTGCTTTTTTTCTCTCTTTATGCTTGTATGTTACTGCTACTACTGTTTACAGTTGTTCTCCTCATTAGAGTTGCTAATCAAACGGAGTTGAATGCGCATTTAATAATCGCTATGTAAAGGTGTGTTAGCACATATGACTCTAGGGCAAATTAGAAAAAGTGAAGATTGCGATACTGTTGATTAGTAAGAGTTAGTCACTACTATACAGACAGTCCTATTCGATTTGTGTTATTTCATTAGATGAGAAATGATGATCAAATATTCTATTAGATGACGAGAGAAAGAGTGGGGAGAAAGAGAGAGAGAGAGACAACAACTCTCTCGGGAATCAGAAAGAGAACAGAAAAGCAGTAACACATCGCAGTAGCAATTAACTTTGCATTTCCAATGAGCGCTCTCGTGCTTTCTTTTCTCTTTTACTCGTTGTGAACACTGTGTGTGTCTTTTAGCGAGCTATGCTTCTTGATCAGATTCAATTGTTTGACAGTGACGAACAGTTTACTTTGTCTTCTCGTTTCTTTTTTGCTACTCTCCTGTGCAAAGATCATATTATTGCGTACACATACTTGTAAATAGACACACACACACACACACACACACGCTGTAAGACTATAGATTAGCATTGACTGTGTAGAACTCGTTTCCGTCGGTCATTATCATTCAAATATAGACACACATCATATTGAATATCTTTTTCTTATTGTCATTTTTCTCATTTTATAATTGTTGAACTTAATGAGTTGCCATATTACAACACTTTCCCTAGAGAGAAAAGCGTAGAAAACAGGATAAAGCTTGTTGTAGCATGTTGTCGGTCGTTGTTCGTTCAGTCGTCATCATTCGCCAATTCTCGTTTGATTAATTGCAATGAAAAGCACATCTTTCTGTTTCTTCTCCTTCTCCTTCTTCCCATCACATATGCACGCATAGCTCATATTTCATCAAATCCTCGTTTATCCACATAAATGGAGTTCTCTCTTTCTTTCTCTTTCCATTTCATGTCATAAAAGCGACGACGAACAAGCGCTCTATTGCTCTCCTCCTTTCTCTTTCTTTTTGTCTCCTATTTTTCTCGTTTTAGATGTGCAACACGATAGGAGTGACTGCGAGAGAAAATAGATGAGAAGAGGGCGACAACGATGACAAGATATCATGCGTACAGTAACCGCTAATTAATTGTTGCTGTTGAATTTTAGTCCACGGGGGGGGGGGGGGGGGGGGGGGGGGGGGGGGGGGGGGGGGGGGGGGGGGGGGGGGGGGGNGTTTCTCGCAAACCCCAGCAGCAAAAATCATACATGTCGATGTTGTTGATCTTTTGATGTATATGACACTCGCAAACGCTTGCACACTAATTACAACAGTCTTCCGCAATCACCTGCTTGTCTTGTCTCTCCTTGAGTCAATATTTTATCTTTCTCTATTCATCGATAAAAGGCACTACTACATACCGTTATACAAACATAAATAGTAAAACGACGATTGTGCAATATATTTATATATATATATATATACACATACAATCTTCTCTAATACATCGTCATCACAATCATTCGATACGTTAGCATGTGTATCCATGTATATGTATATATACATATACATATACATATATATATATATATATATATATATGCATATAGAGCTCTTTGCCCAAGGCTATATTGGACGATAGCTAATTTCTTTGATATTCGAATCATGTCTCTTGAGAGATACTTGCGTCTTACGCCTGTCTGTCAATCGTATTAAAGGGCATCTATGTAATGACTATTCGGTGGAAACATATATAGAGAGATTGACTAGTTTTGTTCGTACCAGATGCTGCCTATTGCCTAATTGCATAGATATATATGTATGTTCTCGTGTATCAAAAAAGAATTTGTTGCTCAACTAAATTAAATCTTCTCGTCTTTCTTTCAACACGTATGTGTCTGTGTCATCTGTCATCAATGTATGCTTTATAAGAGGTGTCAATTGCCCTTCGAGTGTGAAACGATGCATCTCCCTTGAGTAGACGCGATAGCAGTAACAGCATCATCATCTCCTTCTTTTGTCTGTTGATAGCATACTACCCGCCTTATTCTAGTCAGCGTATTCGTTGTTCTTTATGTCTCTTTACCCGGTTGGCTTTGATCTCGATCCTCGCCCTTTCCGTCGTCGTCGCCTTCCGAGCAATGTGTTTGCTTGTGTATGTGTGCGCTCGCGCTCGTTTCCTCCTTTTCGTTGATTCTGTTCTGTCTAACAGCTACAGAGCAGCGCGGTGAAGGGTAGTAGAAGAGTAGTACACACCACACGTCGTTACAGTCGTTTTTTCTCTTCTTTCCCTTTACACGACGTGCAGCATATCCTAAAAGCCCCAGAGTACTTCTTGTCGCATGTTTGTCTATATTTCATATTCCAATTAAAGACTGAAATCGTTTCATTGTGCATAATTTAATGTTTGAGTAAAATAAGACTATCATATTCATATAGGGTATATATATATATATATATATATGCATAATTGATGTCGGACAATGATAATTATACGAGTGTATATGCGCGTGTCTATTCCTATTTTTCTTCTCTTTCTTTCTTGTTTCTTTGTTCGACAATAATAATAATAAAAAGTCATTTAAGATTGGACGAATAAATAATTGTAAGCACATGACTTCTAGAATAACAGTATGTGTGCTGTGTCGAACGGAAGGGTAGTGTTAATCATTGTTCGATAGAATAAGTGACTGAATGAAAGAATGAATGAAAGCAGTTTGTTTACTGCGGAAGACTGTTGTAATTAGTGTGCAAGCGTTTGCGAGTGTCATCTACATCAAAAGATCAACAACATCGGCATGTATGATTTTTGCTGCTGGGGTTTGCGAGAAACCTCCCTGCGGTATGGTGGCTTCTCGTGTTCGTTGTCATGCTGCCACCATATCCTTCTCTTTTTTCCCATCAATGTGTGTATAGTCAATATTTAATCAACCAATTTATCGTGACTATGCGAAAATCGCATAACAGAAAAAGAATGAAATGTCACTGGAGGCGCTAGCGATACTACTACTAAAGCTAATCCATTCAATTGTGTGATGTAATCGATGGCAATAGGTGCCTGTATAGTTGTTGTTGCATGTATACAGACACGCTCAAAATAATATATACATACATATACACTTACAATTTGTCGCTCAAAGCGGTAAGAATCATTATACACCTCATCGATCTAACCATCCATCAATCGTTCTTTTTTTTCAATCTCACCTTGATTTGTATATACAGGCTTGTGTTCTCTTCGTTGACATTTATATATATATATATATATACTTTCGCACACTTTAATAAGCGCATAGCTTAGTTTGTGAGTAGAGCAATACATATATTGTTCTCTATATATGGGCAATAGAAAAAACGGGGTAAGATTGAAATTCAATATTTGTTTGATGGTTTAAAATGTCTACTAGCATCGAAGCTGTCACTTTATGCCTTTTGGCAACAGAACTTGCTAATCGAGACAGAGTAAAGAAGAGGGTGTTCTTTCTTTCTTGCTTGTTCACTGCTCCGTGCTAAGTGAATTCCCCATCGTTCATCTGCCGTCTGTCTCCTGTCGTACACACGCACTTGATGTCGATTGTTATTCTAATCATTCGCGTCGTTTGATGATTTTTTTTCTCTTTCTCTTCTCATTCTCTTCTTTTCCTTTTGCTTTTCTATTGCCTATGTTATATACGTCTGCAAGCATTGATTGCAGTAATGAATGTATGTATGAACGAGAACAGAAGGAGGAGCGAGAGAGTTCATCGTACATGTATATATTTATATACATATAGATATATAGCTACGTGAGTATATGTGTGTGTGTGTGTGTTATCACATGATGATGAACAACAGAACGAAAGGTCCTAGCGCGAATCTGTAATTGTGCACACTCGAGTGTTCGACAAGCGTTAAATGCGTGTAGGAGAAAGAAAGACAACGCAAGAAGCGAGTAGATCTATAAATTATGTTTGTGTTAGAGGAAAGAGAAGAGAGAGAGAGTAGAGAGTGTGTATGTGGGTGCGTGCGTGAAGTGGCTACTCTTTTGCAGTAGTAGCGGCAAGAGAGAGAGAGAGAAGAGAAAGCACAGGCAATCATTTGCAGTGTATATATGTATGCAAGTCAGCATGAAAAGTCCAGCTGCTTTTGTGTATCGAGAGGCGTCTCTTCTCTTATCATGTGGTGTTTTGTGCTTACGTTTTGTCGACACAAATTTCTTTTTTTATTCTTCTTCAGATGTCATTTATTTCTTATCTAATATGATGATGATCAACTCTCCACCACCATCATCACAAACAACAACAACACAATCAGATTCAACAAAACGTTTACGTTTAACTATTCCAAGAAATAATAAAACCGACTTATTAACTAATTCTAACAGCATATCACCGGAGAAAATTATTGATGAAAAAAGAAATCATACCCAAAAAAAATCTATTGATTGTAACAATACGATGACAACAATGAAACAACAATTATCATCATCAATTGACAACGAAAATGATACAACACTACTAACTACCACCACAACTACAACAACTGTCGAATTTAAAGTTAAAACAACCAAAACATCTTCTTCACGTAAACGTAAACTAAACATTGATGACGATATGATAAAAGCGAGTAATACAACTAATAATGTTGATAATAATGATGGCGATGACGATGATGATGATAATATCATCAAAAAACAACAACAACAACAACAACAACAACAACCAGTTAGTAAGAAAAAGGTAAATATATATATATTATATAGAATACAATTGAAGCGCGAAAGACAGAAAGGAAATTCAATCTCTATTTCTCTTTCACGCGTGCGGCATCCTCGAGGGATAATGATATCTTGATGTGTGTGCGTGTATGCGTGTGCATTCGCCCTATTTACTTTTCTCCCGACATACATACGCGCTTTATATGTGTATGTGTGTACGCAGCTGCTTTATTTCTTCTTTTTCCTTGTCCTGTCCTTTGTCTGTCTGCGCTATTCAACATCGTCGTCATACAACACTTATCTTAAAGAGACAGAATAAATGTGTAAATCTGTCAATTAATTTATTCATCCATTTCTTTTTTTTTTGTGTTTCTTCAAAGAAAAAACAACGGTCAACAAATAATGATACAATTACAAATGATGAATCATTCAATACTGATAATGATCATCAGATGGATACAAAAACTGTTGATCAATCATCTGTAACTGATGAGTCTTCGTTTGGTTCATGCGAACCCGGTACAAGTGTTGTTTTGCAGGGCATTGTTTGGAATGAAACAGATAAAGGTAAATAGAAGAAGAAAAACAATTTTTTTATTGCTTTTTAATTTCATTCTTTAATGTGTTTTATAGGTGTTCTTGTTGTTAATATCACTTGGCGAGGTATGCCGTTTCTTTTGTTTTGTTAAGTTTCATTAAATGTGATATGCTTTAGGCAAGACTTATGTTGGTGCATTGCTCAATACAACTGAACAAAATTGGGCTCCACCTCGGTAAGTATTGCCTTAAAGGCAATTCCTTTTTAATCAATAATAAAAGGAAGGGAGAAGACGGAGAGAAGAAAAAAAGAAATATGTATGTCATCAAGAGTCTCACTTTATGGGACGTTCTATGAGAGCCTACTCGAACGCACTCTTTGTCTCACTTGAAAAGACCACTTTAAAATAAAGAGAAAGAAAAGAAAAGAGAGGGGGGGGGGGGGGGGGGGGGGGGGGGGGGGGGGGGGGGGGGGGGGGGGGGGGGGGGGGGGGGGGGGGGGGGGGGGGGGGGTGGGGGGGGTTGGGGGTGGGGGGGGGGGGGGGGNTCCACACCCCCCCCCCCCCCCCCACACCCCCCCCCCCCCCCCCCCCCCCCCCCCCCCCCCCCCCCCCCCCCCCCCCCCCCCCCCCCCCCCCCCCCCCCCCCCCCCCCCCCCCCCCCCCCCCCCCCCCCCAAGATGAATCTTATTATAAATAAAAAATAATCGATGTTGTTTTTTTTTCGCTTTAAATAGTTATAAAACTGATGTTCGCCCAAGCAAACATAATCGTCATAATCATCATCATAATCATAACCGAGATTATTTATTATCATCAACATCATCATCACATTCATCTGTTCATTTGCAAGCAAATAATGATATTTTAACAAATGAACCAGCTGAAAGAATTTTGCGTAATGGTAAACGTCGAGGAACTTATACAACAGTAACACCAACTCCCACAGCAACAAATTCAACATCAACGAAATCAAATTCATTTAAAGTTCCTGAAGCACCACCAACAAAAACAGATGGAATATTGAATACAGAAAAACTTACTGATAATACTTCTGGTGTACCATCATCGTCATCAACGAGTGTCAATGATGAAGATGATACAAATTCTATATCAGGCGAAAAAACTCCTGTAAGAAATGGTGTTGATGATGAAACGGGTGATAATTGTTCAAGTCGAAGTGTTAGTCCAACGACAAGTGGTGCAAGTACAACATCATCAAGTCCACCGCCATCTATACAGGAAAAATCTATTTTGCCATCGACAATAAATAATATCGAACAACAACAACCACCACCACCACCGCCACCACCACCACCTCCACCACTACCACAGCAACCTACTTCGATACCGATGGATTTATCCAATTCAAGGACGACAATCAAAATTGAAGAAAATTCTTCATCTTATAATTCAATTCTTCAAGCTCCATCACCTTCAAAATCTTTATCAACATCAATCACGCCTTCTTTCTTATCATCATTTACAACAAAAAGCTGTAAATCAAAAACAAAAGAAACACTATCAACACCACCTTCTTTATTATCACCACATCCTTTTCATAATGGTTTACTTTTTTCGCCGCCGGGTAATCCATCCGGTTATTTTCCTTCACCACCACCTTCATTTTTACATGGACCATCAAATCCATTTGGTCTATCACCATTTCATCCTCATCATCCTCATCATCCTCATCATTCGCCAACATCATCACTACACAGTAATCATAATAATAACAAAAATAAACTATCTCCATCATCATCATCATCACCATCCGCTTTGTCTCCTTCATCCTATTTAACGATTCCTCCGCAGCTTTATTTTAATCCATTGACAGCGCCTCGCTTTCCGTCTGCCTGCTCTTCTTCACCTTCATCTAAATCGTCACGCTAGCTTGTATGTTTGATCAGATACTTTAATTACTTGCGCGTATGTTTACGTGTGTTCTTTTTCTTCTTCTCTTTATAACCTATGTGACAAGGTGCTCTGATGGCTAGTAAAAATTGGTTCCTTTTTTTCCTTTCCTTTTCTTTTTTGTTTGTTGTTCCTGTTATCGTTGTTGTATATATGCTTTCGTTCAGTTTATCTATTCTAGTCGGATGTTCTATGTTCGCAAAGAAAGAGACCTATAACCCTTGTGTAAATTTGCTCTTTCTTTCTTTCTTTCTTTCTTTGCTACTATTACTAGTACTACTATTATTATTATTTCTGTTTAATCATCAAACAAACAATAAGAAAAAACAAGAAAAACAATCGATTATACACATAGACTATTAACGATACAGAGGAATGTATGCGTAGCCTTCAAGTTGCTCACTTAATTCATTTTTATTCATGTAAATAACGAAGAAAAAAAAAGTAGTATAACGATGAATCATATGTTGCTGTTGTTGTTAATATTTCGAATATGTTAACGGTGACATCATTATTAATGCAAGTGTAGAGAGCTGGTTTTCTTCTTTTTTTTTTCTTTGCTTTTTAATCTTCTCTCAAGCAAGTCAAGTCAATCGCATTATCCAACCTCTTTTGTCAATGAGGTGTGCGTGCTTGTTCATAATAGGAAATTTTCTTGACATTATGCAATTTCCGCTCTTCACATTTTTTTTTCGATTACGATCAATGTTACATTGAATAGTGACAAACAATCATCGCACACGTATATATTCACATTAAAATCATACATCTATTTGTATGAGCGCCCGAGCAATTCAATACAATATATATATACATAATTTATAGAATATTGCTTCCATACTGTCAAGTACGATTATGAGGACAACAAAATTGATGTGAAGTTCATCTGTCAAATAGCTTGTCTAAGAGAAAAGGTTATATAAATAGAAACTATCACTTCTCTTTTTCTTGTATATATGCGTATAGTTTCGAAAGCATCATTATCGGCATACAAACTGTCGCTTCGGCGACTAATAGACATATTTACATAGTACCTATATTATATATATATATATATATATATATACACACATACACGTATGTGTATACACACGTATGAATGTGTGTATTGATTGTGACAACGACAAAATCCGAAGCACCATCAGATTCAGTTTTCTTTTCTTTTTCATTTCTCGACATTACCTATCTTACACCATTGAAATGAAAGAAATCGAGACGTCAATTAAAAAACAAGGCTTCTCTCAATACACTTTGAGAATCTCTTGAAACGAGAAAGAAAAGAGAGAAGAAGAAAAAGAATAGAGAGAAGAAAAACTTGAATGTTTCTTTGGTCATATGCACATATACATAGACATAAGCTTATCGTAGCTAGTATATAGTTACGAATTCGCCGTCATAATCCGATGCGGCTTGTCGACAATGACGGTGATGAGATGGAAATGAGTAGATGAAAAAGCGGAAGAGAGCGAGAGCAATGGCATATGTAGACCTCGAATCCATTTGCGTGTTAGCTGAAAACATAAAGGAAAGAGGCGAGCAAACGAACGAGTAAAGAACGTGTGCCCGGCCGAAACTCCTCCAACACAACATCAATGCGCGAGTGTAAGCGCAAAAGATAGGCATCAGAAAGACGAGTGAAAGAGCCCACATTTTTTTTCCTTCTTTTTCTCTCTCTCCTTCTTCGGACGAGATCGAACGAACGAACGAACGAACGATAGGAAAGAAGAAGAAGAAAAATATATCCTCCGTGCGCATCGGCATATTCATTTCTCTGGAGACGAAAAAAGAATAAGAAAAAAAAGAAAAAAACGACACGACGATCATCACTCTCTGTAAGCAAATGTAGCCCTGAAGAGAGAGAGAGAGAGAGAGAAAGAGTATGTGTGTTGTGTGCGCGCAGAACGACAAACGGTCCTTTCTTATTCTTCTTCTCGTCATGTTAATATTTTCTTTGTTCTTCACAAATGTGAAATAGACTGACCCGTCGACAGAAAGCAGAAAAAGAAAGGAAGGGAATAAATCGTAGCAGCATCAACAGCAACAGCAGTAATAGCAGTCCACAATATGACTTTCTTCTTCTTCGTCTTCTAATCCTAGTTCGTCCTTAATTGCCAATACGTGCATTATTTTCTTCTGCTTGTTCTTCTTCATCTTTCTCTCTCTCTCTCTTGTGTGTGCTTTTGTTATTGTTCTCTCTCTCTCTCTCTCACTCTGCCCGGTTATAGGACCACCCAACAAACACACATACACACACACACACACATATATATACACACATACACAACTAAGGCAACAGCATGAGCTGGCTCGTCATCATCATCATCACACGATGAATCTTCTCATCGAACAACGCCCAAAAGCAATAACATCATCGAAAACCCAACAACAATCTCAAATATCTAATGAAAATGACATGAACAATAGTTCACCATCATCTCCGCTCGTATTAAAAATCAAGCGTCACACGACTAAACAACAACAACAAGACGAAACAAATAATTCTATTTCTATTTCATCACATATGTCCGAAGAAGATAATAATAATTCTCGTTCGACAACGAATACTCAACGTTTAAAACGTACTTCTTTATCGAATGCGACAGCTACACGTCGACCATCGTCACCTGCATTTAATGGTAAACAACAGCAGGCAACAAAACGTTCCGTAACGATCGATAATAATAATAATGATTTAACGTCGAATATTGATGATATTGCTGTTACAAAACGTTTTAAACGGGATGATTTGAATGTAAGTGAAGTTGTTAATTTAATTCTATTTGAGATTTAACAGTAGTTATATTGCATTCTCCTTCAGTTTCCTTTTTTATTTACTCAGCGTCTACTGTTGAAATTGATCTTATATATATATATATATATTAAAAAAAGAAAATGTTATAGTTTTTAATACTTCATTTTCTTGTTTTATTAAGCAGTCGTCTTCAAACAAAGTAGATGCCTGTGTCGAAACAGTCTCTATTGGTTTGGCAACTGAACCTGATCATCTCGGTCCTTGTGAGCCTGTATGTTGTTTTTCGTTAAATCTCATTTCCTCTCAATAATATATTCTTTTTTTTCTTTTCTTTTCTGTTAGGGTACAAGCGTCGTTTTGGAGGGCATCGTTTGGAATGAAACCGACAGCGGTAAGTAATAATAGTAATCAAATAAAAAAAGAAGAAGAAGAAGAAGAAGAAAAAGTACTACTACGTTATAATATTAATGACATCCATGAGCGCTTATATGGTGACATATCGCTACTATAAGCAATCAAACTAAGCAGATGTTGGTGCTCTTTTATATTAATAATGAAAGAATAGAACTACTGAAGTTTGTGACTTCATTGTTATTAAACAAAGAACAGATAAGTTTATGCATAGTCTAACCATGATAAACAACAGACGACGTTGCCTGTATGATGGTCTCCATCAAGTCACTTTTTTTTGTTATTTTCTCACTCAAGTAATAGTTGTGCATAGGAAATAAGTTATTCATCGTCAATACTTACGAGAGCAGAAAGAAAAAAAAACATTCTTTCCCATTCGTTTTATCAGTTATTTTACAATTATGCATACATATATATATATGCCTTAAGATTTAACCTTGTTAATAACGGAATTATAATTTGTGCTTTTTAGGTGTACTTGTTGTTAATGTAACATGGCGGGGAAAAACTTATGTTGGTACATTACTCGATTCAACTAAACAAGATTGGGCTTGCCCGAGGTGAGAGAAGAAAAAACGAAAATCAATATAAAAAAAAATAAAAGAAGGCTTTTCTTTTGTTCCGTTGAATAAATTAGATTAACATGTGAATCACCAACAAGTGATTATGATGCTCGAAGTAGTAGTAAAACTAGTCGAACAAAACGTACTGGTGCCGGTGGTCATACTCGATGTTCAAATCAACACTCGTTATCATTTTGTCAACAGATAACAGCAAATAACGTTTCATCAGGAATCGACGATCGTAAACTTCGTAATAATATTAAATCGCGACAATCGAAACGTTTAAATAATCTTCCAACATCGATAACGGAAGAAACAACAAATAATTCTTCACCATTAACTTCACCGTATCGAACAAATACACAAACATTTTTTCCTCCTGAGACTCCTGTAACACCTAATACATCGACTAATCTCGAACCACAACTAATCTCATGTTCAGAATCTCATTGTCATAAACGTTTTGCTTCGGCTACTGCTCTCGGTTATCATATAAGTGATGCACATAGAAAAATTGAAATAACATCAACTATTCCACAAGCGAGTACTCGCGATGAAGAAGATGTTGCACATATTCTTGCTAATGTTGCTGATTATGTACGTCGTTCATCTCCACCATCATCTATACGATGTTCACCTGAACATCAATCTCAGTCTCAATCGAATTCACCTCCATCAAATTTGAAACCAATGGAAAATTCAACAGCATTATCTTGGCCATGTCCACAAATATCGTCTAATTTTGTTCTATCATCATCATTAAATAATACCGAACAATCGATATCACCTATTTCCGCAAGGTTTGTTTTCGAAACATATCAAATACAAAATAAATTTGAAGTTTCTAGGTGTAAATTAAATAGCAATGAAACAAATATTGATCAAGATGAAATAAATAATTCCGTTAAACAATCTGATCATTTCCTCTTACCTATACAGAACGAAACAAGTATTAATAAAACTTCTCCAATAACAAATTATGTTGATTCAACTATAACAAACAAAGAATCAACGAATATACTTCCGAAAATTCCAACACCGCCACCGCCACTACAATTAACTTCATCTTCACCAGCTTATTCCGATATATCCGATGAAGATCCAACACCTAATGAACAAATGCTCCCACCGTCAACAATTAATCTATTAACAGCAACTAATGGAAATCTTGATGAAAATGGAAATAATCTCCATTCATCATCATTTCTATCTACGAATGGTGGATTAAATAGTTCTAATCCTGCATGGGCTGCACAAATGATTTTTCAACAATTCGGTTCTTTTATACAACCACAAGCATTAGCATCAACCACAGTATCCAATAATAAAGATTTATCAACAACGCCGAATCGGTAATTTTTGTTTTGTTTTCTTGAAAAACATAATGAACTTACTCTATTCATTTTCTGTTTAGTTTGAACAGTAATAATATTTGTCCATCATCATCATCTTCTTCTTCTTCTTCTTCTAATGGTACCAGTGATTCAAGTGTAAAAAATATTCTCGATGGACGTCGTTCAGCAACAATTAAGTCATCATCAGCCTCCTCATCATCGCCACCAACAAGTTTATATCCTTTTCATTCACATGAAATAAAATTTCCAACACCAATCATCAATACATTAACATCACCAAATGAAAATCTACTTCATCTATCATCAACATCAACGTTGAAACCTATGGATATACTTGATTTTTCATTAAATAATAGTCGTACAACTAATGGCGGACAGTATCATCATTCATCTTCATTACACCCGTCTCGGTGATGATATGGATTTGTTTCTTTTCTTTTCTTTTTTGTGTTTGTTCGATTCTTTTTTCCGGAACTTGTCGATCGATTTGTTTTTCCTCTGACTTTTTTCTGTTTTTGGAATTTTTTCCTCCTTGTTTTGTTGAGGCATAATGCTTCAAGCATTTAAAGAAAAAGAAAGAAAGAAAGAAAGAAAGAAAGAAAGTCAAGACAAAAGAAGAAAAAAAAACTAACTTATCGATCATGTAAAAGGATCAATCAATTTTCACTTTCTATCTCTTTCTCTCCTACCATCTCTTTGTGTACAGCGATTCTTGTCTTTTTTTTTTCTTTTTTGTATCTTCTATTTGCACAAAAGGCGTGTCTTTTACACCATCAGTCTTTCACGTTCATTGCATTGTGCGTGTTGTATTTCGCTATTTCTATGTGTGTGTGCATTATCCTTTGAGATGAAATGACAAAGAAAGACAACGACAACGCTTAAAAGAAGCGTGTGTATCATTTTCTATTCAACTTAATACTCAGTTTTGCTTTCTACATTAGACAAAAAGGAAAGAAAAGGTTATATGTACAATGGGTGATGGTTCATTTATTTAGACACATGTGAGAAGAAAAAATAATACATGAAGAATTTTGCGATGACATATAAACTACGTTAATTATAGCATATCATGAATAAGTAGAATTTACGCTTTGTTATTCTATGCAATGAATTATTAGTCGTTATGAATGATTTTAAACTCAAAAGTACTAATTTGTATCAAGAAGTTGACATGTAACTATTCTTGTTGTCATTCATCTTAATGAAATAAACTTTTCCCGTCGATAGACTAGATTGTTGTTATTCTCATGACAGACCGGCAATCCACACTACATCAATCATTTTATTACCTAAACATATTTTTTATGGCTTCAGTAGTTTGACTATATAGATTGAAAAGAAACTTATTGGATAAATAAAAACAAAAACTGAACAGATTACCCTTGTAGAAATAAATATGAAAGCATAAAAACTAGGTCATCTTGTTTCTATTAATATTCTTTTAATGGAATTAGAATTAAAAGTAAGATTGAAGAGATTAGAAAACAAGAAAAACATTTCTTTTTATTTATTTTATAAGAGTTCGAGTGATGCTTCAATAATAAAGACAGAAAAAGAAATTTTTTTTTCAAGGCGATAATTGTCGAATATTTCACTCGAGTTTCTAAATTTTCATTAAAACAAAAGTATAGCTTTCAAGTGGAATTATTCTTTTGGTATAATTATAGCTATTTGACCACAAATATTTTATCATAGTTTTCTTGTTTTCATAACATTATCAAATATATGTCGAACAAACTTTTGTTAAGTAATAAAACTTCGATATTTCATAATATTCGTATTTATTTAACACAAAAACAAAGGTCTGAAATTCGTCAAGAAGTAGTACTTTATGATATCTGATACTTCGAGTTCGTTTGTTAACATCAATCAATAATAGAGAATGGAGAAGAAGAAAAAAACAAAAATTTAGAAGTTGTTCCTATTGAATTAAAAAAATCAGTAGTCATTAACAATGTCGATTTTCTTGCAAGTTGTATGTTTCACAGTGACTATTACTTTTATTCATGGACAACAATACGTTATTAAACGAGATTTTCAGGCATCTTATCAGTTTAATTCGTTTTCCGTATTTACAAACGATGAATATCAAGTACTTTATCGTATTGAAACACAATATTCATTGACATATGCAGCAACTATTAAATCTATTTTACCGCTGAACGATTTTATTATTGTTGCACATATTGATACATTTCTTGGGTCGCATAGAATTTTTACTTTTCGTTTACTTAATTCATATTTAGGCCGATGGTTGGACGGACGTATTTATCAACGAACTATGCTTATTTATGTTATTGAACTTGTTAATTTTGAAACGATTATTATTGAATTATCACCACCACGTACACCGACGATGTCATCATTAAATAGTGTACGTTTTCGTGATGGACGAATATCAAATAGAGTCCTAGCAGATTATACAGAGCGAACACCATGGCTATCGATATATGATTTACGTTTATTTAGTAATGAGTATCCAATTGAACTGTATCTTGTTGGTTTCGCTATTGTACAAAGACGAAGTGAAATTGTATTTTAATCGCATATGTGTAAATATGTATATATGTGCGTGACTGAGAATATCGAATTTATAATTTTATCTTTTTAATTGGAGAATAAATAGACGAACGATACTATAGAAAATCGATTTGAATTTTTCAAAACAAGAGATTAGATCATTCTTTAATGATGTGAAGATATTTTTGTCATAGGTATTTCAGTAACGCTGTACGGCAAGAGATTTTAATTCATAAAAAAGAATGGAAAAACCTGCCGCCAGTATTGTTTCTAGTATATATTTCTTGTAAACGAGAATTTTACAAATAAAAATAGTTAAATTTTGTCGAGGGATAGTTAGAAGTAAGATATTTTGTTTCTAGACTTGTTCTGCAAAAAAGAACAGCTGTACTCATATAAATGATAAGAAAAGAAAGTGAGTTAGCTATGTTGTGTTTCTATTTCAGGGTAAAACAACGCAAAAATGTTCGAGAAACTTCTTCATTTCTCTTTGTAATATAAATCATTTCTCGAAACTCGAAAACATCTTTTGTGAAACTATTTATTACTCTATGAAGACTATTTTGAGAGATATATGGCGTTATTTTTTCATAAGAAATCAATGTTTCTTAACAGACAGTTAGCTGCTGAGATCAAATTTAATTTGAAATTTTGCTAAATAAAACAATACTACTGCAAAAAAAGATGAAATCAATTCTGTTACTTATATAAGTTTGATCGTGAGCAATTTGTCTTAGTTCGTTGTTTTCATTACCGATTTCTCTATGTGCAATTTTGACACAAAGTCTCCGTAGTGCAGTATAAAAAATATTTTATTCGCAAAGATATATCAGTGTGAAGCTAGCACGATGAAACAGAGATTCAACTATAAGTCTTCTCAGAAGTATTGCCGGTCCATAAAAACAGACCATTCGATGCAGAATTTAATTCTGGATCGGATGGTGATACTTTTTTCCCCGGCAATACTTAGGAAGAAATTTTACCTACACCTTTGTTTTTTTCTAAATAGGACAAGAAAAACCGGATAGAATTTTCTCAAAGTATTGCCGGGGAAAAAAGTATCGCCATCCGATCCAGAATTAAATTCTGCGTCGAATGGTCTGGTTATTATGGGCCGGCAATACTTCTGAGAAGACTTATAGTTGAATCTCTGTTTCATCGTGCTAGCTCCGTCGTGCTAGCTTCACACTGGTCAAAGATATTTATTGCTTTACACTAAAATATTCATTCATTTACAGTTAGTTTACAGAATACATCCTATATTTTATAATTTGTTTTTGAGAAAGTAAATATATGGCACACAGAACGGATATCGTAGTTTAGCTTTTGAAGTCGGCTCTTTTTTTCTAAATATTTCGTGAAATGTTTTGTACAATTCTTGTGAAAAAAAAGATTAATCCTGAACGACACAGCAATCCTATTTGATTGTTGGTCGTTTTCAACTTAATGATGCCTAATTAGATTGAAATAATTATTCAACAAATAAAATACAGTTATAATGGAGAACATTGTGATTGTAGTACATTTTATTTTTTACAAAGAAGTTTTGTAATCGGCTCCTAATTTTGTTCATTCTTTTTTTTGGTAACACTGCTGTTTATTGATGGAAAAATGGCAATACATGCACATAACAGAAAAAGCAAAACAGTAACAAAACAACGTACAGTATTGCCAAAAAAAGCAGAAAAGAAAAGAAACAAGATGAGACACATGACATTAGTCTTTTGTCTCGTAGTTTGATTTGGTCGTTTCATATTGCAGTATAATGTGGTGAAAAAGTGATATTCGTAGTAGTGGGTATCACGTTGATTGGTCTTCATTGTATTATCATTGTTTCATAATACAAATGAAAGTAAACGACAGGAAACAGAAATAGCTGAGTATAGAAATACCCCAGGTCGAACAGTTCGGCCTGGAAGCGGCCGATTCCGAGCAGTTCCGTTGATTTTGTGGAAGCAGTATTCCGGTTGGAAATTTTTCCGGTGATTTCCGATCAATTCCTGCCAGAAAGCACCGGAACCTGGCAGGAATTCGCCGGAAAAGTCCGGCCGTATTTTTGACCGGAATACTGCTTCTATGTTCCAGCGATTTCCCGTGTTTTCGTGCAGGATATAGTGACTTTCCCGCATATTCCCTGGAGTATCCTACGGGATCCGGTGGCCGGAATGTTCGACCTGGGACGAGCCAGTAAATAGATTGACTCATTTCTCGTTATATATATGAAACAAACTCTACGTATGCGAGTCCGATATAACAATTTTCATGCAGATTCGGTTGACTCACGAATAGTCAAGTGTCTCGAGGATGATATTATAGTAGTAGGTTTGTGATTTTTTTCATATAATTTTTTCTAGTATATCTTGAGGATAGATTATAGATTTATACATGATGATCAGCATGACTACTGGGCATGTCTTGATTCGATTAGAAAGAAACCAAAATAAACATTAATAAGAAGCTTTCTTTTTTCTTTCTTGTTCGTGAATAAAAAGTTGTGAATAAATATTGTATTCACTTCGGCAGCATTTTCTATATGTCTTCTGTGAGATAAATAGATGACGAATGCTTTAATGCTTTTAGAAAATGAAACTTTTCTTTACCAATAAAAAACAAGTTTGAAATCATCAACTGAAGACATTTTTCAGTTCTTTGAAAAATGTGTATTTGACAATTGAAATATTCAATGTTAGTTGCTTACTTAGCTTAGCTTTTGTATTTAATCGCAGTGTGTAATTTTTAGACAGATACAATGAAAGCTCTGGATGATGCAGTATCATGTCCTATCACATTATCACTATTTCGTGACCCTGTTGTAGCCCAAGATGGACATACATATGAGAGAGCAGCTATTGAAGAATGGATACGAAAAAATGGTACAAGCCCTATTACTAACAAACAGATATCATTAGAACATTTAGTTCCAAACTATGCAATAAAGAAAATAGTTGAACAGTTTGAAAATTCATTGAAAAACAAAAATTTCCAATATGTTCTTGATGTGGATGTGAAAAAGAAAAAAGGTCGACCGTTATTTCAAACATTTGGAAAAACTATTTATTCAGCAGAATGGTTACCCGCTAATGAAGGTCGTCCAGAGATAATATTGCTAAAAATAGATGGTGCACGAGCAAATAAAGAAGCTTCATTTTATGTAGATCTTAGCCGCCATACAAATATTGTTCGAACATTTGGTATAGTAAATGACGAAGATAGCAATCAAAATTCTATTATGTTATTACAAGAGTACGCACCTGAAGGAAGTCTTTATGAAGTACTGACCGAGAGAAAAAAACCACTGAGTGAAGAAATTTTGATTGAGATATTTTTGCAAGTGATTGATGCAATGGCTTATTTGGCATTAAATGGTGTGGTTCATGGCGATTTAGCATGTCGTAATGTACTTGTGTTTCGTTTGGACGAAAATGATCCAAGAAATGTTGTGGTAAAAGTAACAGATTTTGGAATAAGTCGTTATAGTAAAATTTATAGTCAAACTAGAACTGTTGCAAGGACAACACTTAACGTTATTCCAACACGATATTGTGCACCGGAAGTACTTTCAACAGCTGTAACAGCAAAAGATTTTACGGAGAAATCAGATGTATATTCCATGGGTGTATTAATGTGGGAAGCATATTCTCGAGGTGTTGTACCTTGGGCAAGTGTAGCAAATGATGAGGAAGTTGTTCGACGAGTTAGAAACGGAGACATGTTACCCAAACCAGAAAATTGCAGTCAACAGTATTGGAACATTTTAACCAAAACATGGAGTACACAGCCTAATGAACGGCCAAAATTTGATCAATTGAAACAACTTTTTCACAAGCAAATGTATCAGAGTACAGTTTCGGCATCGGTATCAAGTAGGTCTTATTTACTCCATTACAGTAAAATAAAATCATAATATTTAAACCATATACTAGATTATGATAGTTTACTAAAATATATCTTTTTACGAGCCATACGATGAACCGAAGTTTTCGTTTGAACTATGGGTTTGTCCAAATCAACTCCTCATAATTTAATATCTTTTAATCGAAACAACTCTGAATATATTCAGTAGTAGTAAGTCAAAATTTTTAAAAACCGTGAGCACAAAAACTTGACTTTATTTGAATTGCTAGAATTGCTTTGTTATTCACAGAGCTTCTTTACTACTTCAAGAACACAAAAAGGTTACAGGCATAATTACTGAATAAATAAAAATGCTTTAATAAAATTTGAATAATTTTTGTATCTACTTTCTCTCTGTAGTCATTAAAATCTCTCTCTTACCAACATGCCTCTCTCAGTCAACAAATATAGTGTGACGAAGTTTACGTTGTTTGCAATCTATAATTGTTTTTGAGTTAGAGTACGAATAATGCCGTAAAATAAATCGGAATAATATTCATTGAATCTTTGATGAACGAACTAAATGATGTATCTCAAAAGTAATACTTGAAGAAGTACAGAATATAGACGATAACATGAGGATAAGACGTGTCTCAGTGTAACAGAATTCTCACACTTCATTCTTATTGCTAATCGTATTTTTTCCTTTTTATACAGCTTTACCACGCTATCATAGCCAAGTAGGCGTTAATAAAGACATTTCAACAGGCTCGTCAGCTAATCACCATCGCGTTGCCAATAACGATCCAAATCAAGGTAACGTTACTATTGTGACCATTTTATAATTAAATAAACCAAAATATCGCTACAGGTACTTCCACCGCTACAAAAAAACAAACTGCAACTGGTGAAAAATTCCGTCATAGTGATATGCTGGAAAAAGTTGTGCGACTCGGTAACAGTTCATATAAAATCAAAGCTTACGTTCCATGTGGGGGCAAACAATTATTTGCTCTTGAAGCTGAAAAGCCTGTAAGAGGCTATGATGGTATCTGTCCGGCATGTGGTAAACAACATCTGAACCTAGCTGACTCACGTGGCTTTTATGTCTCAGTCGATTCAGTCTACCAAGTACTGGAACAAAAAAAGTTAGAAGAAGAACGTTTACAAGGCCGAAAAGCTATTGATCGCTTAGAGAGTGTCGAAGATAATCTACCTCCACTTAAGCTTCCAATACTTGGCCAAAATAAAGGTATTGAAGGTGATTCGAATTCATGCTACATGGATGCAACGATTTTCTGTATGTTTGCTTATTCTAATGTATTCGATTCATTACTTAATGTGGAAACTGAGAAAAAGCCTCTAAAACAATTACAAAAGCTTTTGAGAGAAAATATTGTTCATGTACTTCGAAGTAAAATTGGTTTCGTTGAACGTAAGTTTCGTGTTGTTGTCTTCGTATTTCGTTTAACTCAATTTCATAAATAGGTGATGCCCTATATCACTTACGAACTCAACTGAGTAAAGCAACTGGAGATTCAACATTTAAAGATGTAGAAAAAGATCCAACTGAATTTTTGCGAGCACTTGAAGGACTTTTTAATTTTGCACCACTAAAAACGATCGCACCTGATCAGCCACCAAATGCGACGGCATCAAATATAACAACAAATATCATGTGTAAGTTTTAGTTTCTTTGTATAACAAGCATTTAATCATGTATTCGACAATTTCATAGGGGAGATGTTTGATGCTAATCCTAACAATCTGCTTTCAACAAATATTGCCAGTATATTTCTTAATTCACTTTCTGAAATCCCGGCGAAGTTAGCTACCATTCCGCCTTTTCTCATTTTGGTTGCTCCTCGTCATACACGTTCGGAACGGTCTTACCGTTATATTATACCTGATCGCCAAATTGCACTTGACAACAGAATTGTACAACTGGTATGTCTCAAATGCCAATTAACAAATCATAATCCCGATAGAGCCAATGATTTTTATTCGTGTGACTCATGTTTTGCGAGAGAATCTCCATCATTGATTACACCAGACACTGATGCCAAGATAGTATGTTACTGTTCAACATGTCTATCCAATTTACATAGAGATCTAGGCAAAGAGCTCATAAATCATAATGCAAGACGAATTCCTGTTGAGAAACATAAACTTAATTTATTTGCTGTATTATGTATCGAAGTAGCTCATTATGTTGCGTTTGTCAAATGTCAAAAACAACAAGACCAACATGAATGGCTCTTTTTCGATAGTATGAGTGACCGAATTCATAATGAAAAGAATATACCACTGGTGGACCGTGTACCTGATTTTGAGAAATGGATTGAAACAGCGGGAAAAGATAAATACTTTTTTCCAGACTTAGATGACCTTCGAAAGCAAGCACGACCATCTTCGCAAAAATTCAGTGAAAATGATATGCGACGATTACGTTTATTTCGTGATGGTGCTTTTTTCTTCTACGAAAATTCAAGCGTTAATTATCAATAAAATATTTTTTCTCTTCACGGCCAAGCGTTCCTACTTGTGTTTACTCGTTTATGATTATCATATTGTGTTTTGAATTGTAATAGCTTCGAGTTACGAGAGAACCGCAAATCTTTTGTACGAATGTTTTACTTTTTTTGGAATTGAAAAAAAACAATTCAATAATAAACCTTTCATTCAAGACAATCAGATTGAGGAAACATCATGTTGAAGTTAAATGCGAATTAAAGCAAACTGGTCAAATTTTGATTGGAAATTGAAGAAAGAAATACTTTCGACAATAAATTTTCATTAACAATGAATCCAAATAGATACACTCAAGTAAATGGAAAAAAAGATTCAGTCATATTGAACAGATTATATATTCAAAGAGTTGCATTGGTATTCTGTCACAAGATATCAAACCAGTTTTAAAAAGTTTAATATTGTCTACATACTGATTTTGTGCATCGCTTCTATGAAATAATAACAGAAAGAGATTACATTCGAAAAATTATATATTCATTTGAAGGAATTCGAGTTAATTTGATCTAGAATTTATCTAGGAAGCAAAGATGTGTAAAAATCTGATGAAGCGAATGATGTGGACAACGACAAACAGCCAGTACAATCGTTCATATTTCCTCTACTGAAGAAAGTATGAATCGTATGGACGCAAAGCTACTGCTTATCACTCGCCGAACTTTCTCATCAATAGAAATATATTTTAGACCATCTCCATTTATATGCATAAGAAAATAATATTTCGCAAGAAATAGCATTTTGATACTTGCGTATGTGCAAAAGTATAAAAAAATCACATCCACATCGACCACAGAATATTCAATTAATCAAAATACGAGAGGACATGGATAGATAAATTTATAGGATTTTCTTTTCAGTCGTAGCTTATTCTGCTCTTTTTATATTTCCAAAAATTTAGAATTAAAACGAACAGATATTTATGATTGTTATAGTGAAGTAAACTAAGCTCTGAGTAAAGTCGAATATTTATAGCACAATAGTTCTTTTGTAATCAACGTCGTTTACGGTTTCGTGTATCAAACTTGCGAATCAATATTAAAATAATGTCATAAAACCCAATAGGCGTATGATGAACTAGATTCGTTGTCATAAATTTCAGCATTCGATATCGATTCTTTCATTAAAAAACTCCTAGCAATAGACTTTCATAACTGATATATCAAAACTTTCATCTTCTCGGAGACACAAGGAACGATGTCTCCGACAGGACAAGAAGGCGAATATTGGGCTTTATGTCAATGTTTTTCATAAGTCTGAATTTTATTATTTCATAAATGCTTTTCATATCTGCATAAAGCACTTCATTTTTGCGTTAGAAGTCTTATCTTATGTTGATCTGTGTTTTGAAACTAATGGAAACTAAGTTTTATAAACTAATACAACGAATTATTCTGCAGTTACATCATTATTCTGATTTATTTCAAGCTTTTTCGACAATCTCGTTTCAATAGCGAAGGGATAAAAAACAGAAGTATCTTATCTAAACGTATATGACAAGAATATTTCTATTTTTGTGTGAATTTATCGAAACTATTTTTATCAAAATTTCACCGTAAATATTGCAAAAAAATAGTCTTTTCATCATCAAGTAAATTTTCCTTCATACATCTATTAAATAGTTATGAAATGAAAATTAAATTACTCAGTTTTACTAAATATCATTATCATCTAATAACAATATCGTTTAAAGTTTTTCTTTTCTTATTGCTATCTATGCCATGTCAATATTATGCAAGATATATCTTAATAACGGAAAACTTTCTCCTTATATAAAATTCATATCAACATCTTGCTTGTCGTTGTCTGATGTTACATTTTATTTAAATAAATAGAACTCACGCGTTTCTCTCCATAATAAATATAGAAGATAAAATTAATTTTATCTTTATCAATAAAGCAACAACATAAAAAAGAACGGTAAACGGTGAATATTCAAACTAGTTGCATGCGTTTGTGGGGTAGCATGTCGAAGCCTATTCGTTCGATGAAGTTTTTACTTTTTATTTTGATCCTTTTTATTTCATTAATTGGATTTACTCATGGACAAACAATAACAGACACTGAAACAGAAAGAAAATCGCCAGTTTGTTTAGCGAGAGCCCAACCAAAAGCCATGGTCAGCACTTGTGACCCAAACGGAAATCGATTTTGCTATTTAACAGAGGCTATTGAATTGATTCTTTTTGGTTCAAAACAAAATAGAACAGATATAGAAGCACTTGTCGAGGCTATTCCCGAAACAGAAACACTCGATTGGTTTTTAACACTTGGACTTCAAGAGTTAGCAATGTTTGGTATGAACAATCCAAATCTCGTACCGAGTAAGTCATGAAAAAGAAAAAAGTAGCAATAGAATGAAGAGATTTTTTCCTCTGTTTTTAGGTGATTTTTTCGATGTAATAATTCCTGATCTTATTCGAATAGTGACGCTTCTAAGAGAGAACGGTACTACAGCTGTCACTTGGGCAGATTTAAAATGTTATGTAATACGTTTCGTTAATCGTCCGAATGCTATTAACCTTGTTCTATATTTGCTTCGTGATGCCCCAAAAAATTTCAAGACTTACATTAACGAGATCTATCTTGCTGGTATTAAAGATAAAAATTGTAAACGAGCAATGAGTTTATGGTTTGATTCGATTTCACGACCGTTAGAAAATACTTGGGCATTTCGTTTGTTTGATGCAAGTGGAAAACCGCCAACAAATATTTTAGCTGCCAATACAAATTGGCTCGGTAATTGGAATAGTTGTCACAAAGTCGTGTATTCAAATCAAACATTTCGATTCAAAGGACGCTATTGTCGAGCTAAAATTCGTGCTAATCCAATAGTACTTGCTGGGGCTGGTGATCTCCTTGACGGGTTTCCTGGCAATCCAGAAGAACTAGCTGCGGTCGATCTTGGTATATGTGTGCCGGACTTTTGTGAAAATGAAGATGTAGCGTCAGTTATTAATAATACTGTTCGTTTACTAACCATTCATCAACTATCAAATGTCCGTTCGATTGAAGATGTACTATGCGAACATGTAGCCGAGCCCGATGCACCTTATTATGTTTCAATGGTACTTGTAACAATTTTAACAGTTATTGTTATATTAGCAACATTATATGATTGCTTCTTTCGTACTGTATTGAATAAACCATATGCTACGGCAAGTACATTATCGATGCAAAATATTCATGCATTATGTAATTTTTCATCATCGAAAGAACGACCACACGGAATCTTTCATAAAGATGTAAATTCTTATTATTATCAATTTTCAAATCGTCTTCAATTACATGGCATTGGTTATCCATCAGAAACTGAAAGAGCACATGTATTGAAAAGTCGAAAAAATTGGTATAATCATATTATTTACAAATTTCATCGAATTGCTATTGAACTCTCGGCTTATACAGCTATTCTTAAACCAATGTCAAGTACAGGTAGGTTTCTATAGAGTAAACTATTGTAGAACTGAGAATAGGGTTAAGATTTAGATCTAAGATAGATTCTTAATGAGCTATACTATTCTTTATAGAGAATACTAATAAAAACTTGAATTTTAACCATTTATTTTAGGTGCCATGAAATGTTTAAATGGTATCCGTGTTCTTTCAATGGTATGGATCATTTGGGGTCACACGTATAATTATATTGGCGATCAAAGTTATTTTTTACTTACTCAAAATGCATTTGATTTATTGGATCTCCAAAAAGAACGTATAGATGCACAAATTATAATCAATGCACTATATGGTGTCGATACATTTTTTCTTATCAGTGCCATGCTAGTTACATTATCATTAATGCGTATGTTACAAAAAAGTGGTATGCCAAAATGGTATTTTTGGCCTATGATGTATCTTGAACGTTATTTACGTCTTGTACCACCCTATATCATGATATTTTTATTATACATATATGTTGTACCGTTCATTGGCCAAGGCCCATTATGGACAGCAACGAATTTTCCAATGAAAAATGATGATTGCCATAATTATTGGTGGGCGTATTTTCTTTTAGTTAATAATTTTGTACCAGGAGGACGTGGTACACGATGTCTTGGATATTATTGGTATGTATCAAATGATTTTCAACTATTTGTCCTAGCACCATTTATGATTGTACCATTATATTACTATCCATTGATTGGTTGTGGTATTTTATTCGGAGTTTTATTAGCAAGTTCATGTATATTAGGATTTAACATTATGAATACTTATCGAGTTGGACAAATTCTTGTCACACTTCAAGCTATTTGGGAAGGTAAGAGAAAAATTTAGATTTAAATTAAAAAAATTCATTCATTTATTTTAGATACTTATATTAAACCATACTGTCGCGCTGGACCGTATGTTATTGGTATTGCACTTGGTTATATATTTTTTAAAACTGATAAAAAGAAAATTCATTTACATCCAATATTCCATTTGTTGTTCTGGGCATTAACGATTGTTTTTATGGCAACAAGTATATTTGGTAACTGGACAAATCATGAAGTAGGTGCTACGCCAATGTCTCCATCAGTATATGTCCTTTACTTTGTTTTATCACGTATTGCCTGGCCATTGGCCATAGCATGGATTATATTTTCTTGTTATAAAGGTCTTGCGCCATTTATTGATAGTATGTTATCATGGCGTGGCTTTACGTTTTTTGCTCATATGTCATATACAACTTATTTGATACATCCAATGATTATGGTTTACTATATGTTTGCTCAACAAAGTCTATTTCATGCAACAGATATTACATTAATATATCTATTTTTTGGTCACCTACTATTTTCATTACTACTTGGCTTTTTAGCACATGTTGTGTTTGAACGCACATTTGGCGTTGTTATCGGATTGATTTTGCCAAAACGACAACGATAAAACAATAAGCTAATCAACAAGAACTATTCACATTTTCAATTCTATTTTTTTTTGTTTTTACTGCAAACAAAACAGTTGTTTATTTTTGCCACTTTTAAGAGAAAAAATAGTCCACTGATACTTATATATATATATACATATATGAAAGGATTGATATTTCTTGTTTTCTGTACACATTGTTGGTCACTATTAAAAAGGGCAATATCACAAGAAATATCGAGAAACGGACAAAGATAAGTTAGAAGAAAACATGACACACAAAAACAAAACAACAACGAAAAACTGTTCGTTTACATACACATAACAGGAGACAAAGTTGACATGCAAAAACAAGACGGAAATCTTGTATGAAATGTATGAAAAGAAAAAAACAGATAAATATAAATTATTAAATCTCAACTCCATCGTTAGGGACAATATCCATGGGAACGGGCGCGTCGTGAAAACTATAAGAAAATGAAATCAAACAAATTATTTTACATAAGAAAAAGGTTATTTTTTATTACCGATGGATGTTGGCGAGAGCTGATTGAGCTAAATTTTTTATTGGTTCACTCATTTTATCACTGTATGCAATTTGAGATAGTAATATTTCGCCATTTTCGCTTCGGACTAATGTGCAATATTTCTCCGCTAGAAATAAAAAATGTATGTCAACGATTGTAGTGCTGTTGAGATAAAAAGAACTTCATGAAATAAAAAAATAGGTTAATTTTAGATAAACGATATTTTTGAAATGCTTTCGCTTTATTCAAATGTTAAAATGAGTTTGTTGTAGATCTAGCATGAAAAAAGTAATCCAAATAACTGATTTTTCAAGGAATTCCACAAATTCTTTATCATAACTGGAATTTGCTTTTAGTCAAAGTAGGTCACTTGAAAAAAAACTGAAAGTATATGTATCCTTGATGAGTTCATCAAGCATTATCTAATTATTTGTAAAGAATTCAGTTTTCAAAATTCCTGCATTCGGGAAATTTACAAAATATCGTGTAAATATCGTGAAGAAGAGTTTGAAGTTCTTGAAAATCTAGACTTCGAAAAGAAAACTATCGCATAGGAAATCTAAATTCTTTAATAATCATCTATTTTTCTTCTGCTAAAATTTAATGTTAACACATACGGAGAACAGTAGTTAAATTCGTCATTGCCCAAACAGCCCACATTATGCAACCGGTTGGAAAATTTTCATTCAGCAGTCTTAAAATAGGTGCTAATGATCGATAGTTAATTGTTCGCGATTTATGTAAATCCCATGTTTGTGTAGCATCATAAATTTCTTGATTTACAATATATTGTTCAATACTTGAACTGATTGTCCACGCTTCAACTCCATCGGAAAGTATATTTGCAAGAATTCCACCACAATTATATGGGATTTCGATGTCGTTTTGTTGTGATCGTTTTACTAAAATTCTATTTATAATTGAAAAGACTTAAAATAGATAGAACTGTGAAGAACATTTTTTTTTCCGACCTAAATTTTTCCATATGCTGAGGGGTAACTAAATAATGTCTGAGTAGTTGGACTTCAGCCACGTTTCCTAGTAGACCCAACATATTTCTTACGAGATCCCGTTTGTCCGCCCATAGGTCTAAACAATCATGAAACACTTGTAACCCATCATTATCCTCAATAAATCGTCGACAATTCTCAGGTGTTTCATCGGTTATATTCCACAGTAATGTCCAAGCAACTTCAACAATTTCGCAACTTGTTTTTTTCATTAAGAAACGACGAATGATTCCCATAGCAATCTAATATTGAAATAAATTATAGAAGGACGACAAGAGAGATTGCTTTCTTTTACTTCGATAGCACCGACACGTCCAATAAACAATTTCTCTTGACCATCAACACTACATGCTACATGGTTGAGTACGGATAGAGCATTGTGAAGTAAGATTTGTTCGTGTACAACTGAGTCAAATAAATAAAGTTGAATAAACCTTATTAAAACAAGTACCGTTTGTTCAAAAGCACTCATCTAAACAAAATGAGAAAAAAAATGACTAAAGCTATCATGTTGCTTTTCTCATCATAGTGAAGTTCAACAGTTGTTCAAAACTACTAAAAGTAAAACTCTTGATATAGAACTTTCTGTTATCTATTTCATTTTGGAATAATAAATAAATTGTGCACCCTGAGGTTGAGATGTATTGTAACCAAAATGAAAAAGTGCATGTCTAAGTTTTCAAATACTTGGAAACGCTTAAATGTGCCATACATTTAAGCTAGCTGCTTTTTGTAGGATATGGAAATTTCATAGATGAACCGCCAGACGGAGATACCTGGAACGTCACAAGATAATCTCTCATTTTCATGTAATCTTCTTGGATTCGAAAATTACTGTGTTTGACTTCCCACTGACATCATCATTACTTACGATATGGTTTGGTACATGCATTTGCATCCGAGATATAGTCAGCAATCCATTACGAATCATCTAAATATTATAAGAAAATTTTATAAACTCTTTTTAAAGACGAAAAATTCTTATCGCGTATTTACCGGTGAGTGTTGAAGATGAGCACTCATCGCATTAAGAATAGCAACAAGTAATCGTTTTAAATAATCATTATATTTTTCTAACATTACGTCGGACTCATTTTGAAATAAATCAACCACATAGTACAAACATGCACTGCCGGATGTTTGAAGACTACGATCGTATAAATGCATTGCCATGCAATCCATTACCAACTTAATATGACAAGACTAATTAGTACTGTTTGAATGCTTATAGATATCTCACCTTTCCAGCGTCAAATGGATTTTGAATGGTATAATGATTGTACAAACGAAATAAATGTGCCATTATATGCGTTACCATACTTGGCCGTTCCATATAATAAGAAAGAGATGTGATTATCATTTCTTCAGTATGCTCACCAGTTATCTAAATTATTCATATATCCTTGCTTAAAGTCAATTTTGAATTAGAGATCGCGTAGATTTTATCGTTCTATCGAAAGTTTAAAGTAAAATATTTGAACTTGTGTTATATTCACCAGTAGAAAGTTCTTTCTGTCATCTCGTTATAAACATCCGCTACACATTCATCTAAATCTCTGGCAAGCGATGTATTATTTTATTTACAATATATTTCATAAACTCTGCACGAGAGACTGTTGGCGATAAATAGCTACATTTGAGCTTTGTTTACAACATATCTCATTCGACATGCAAAATATAATCGATTTACATTGGCATTCTTCAGTAGTTTAGCGAGATCTTATCTTACAAGCTGCTGCAGGATATACTGAATATATGTTTTAACAGAGGCTCAATATGTATTCCAACGCGTCTAACTTACTTTTTTTGCTGGTAACCATCTTCTAGCTGATCCTCTTTCATCGACATCGAATAGTCCCAAAAAGTCTAATTTATGTTTTAATACAAGCAAACCAGCTATGCTCGCTTGCATTGTGAAATTTCTGAAAAAATACAAAAAAAGAATTCTCAGATATTTTCAAATCGATAAAAGTCAATTTCTATTTTACATACTCGTTTTCATCAATAGAAAGTTCTTTTTTAATATAATTTAATTCTTCATCTTGATCGAATGAAAATGATCCGGCTAAATTTGTTCCGCTAATATCTAAAGATGTTAATTTCGGTAGTGATGTTATTAATTTCGCTAATGTTATTGTTGGTTTTGAATAGTTTTGTGGTTCTTGTATACGTCGATTAAATGATAGATCAAGTAGACTTAATGTTTTTAAACAACAGATAGAATCTATGGATGATTCAATAACACTTGGCAGGATATCATATAGCACTAATGAATGTATTTGTTTAAAACAATCAACGTATATTAAATTTTCAATGGCAGAATTTCTCGATAAATCAACATAACGTATTTGTTCACTGGATTGTATTAGTGTATGGTAAAAAATTTCCTCAACTGAATCATTTCTCATTGTATTATGTATGCCTTCTAATGAAAGATATTTTAATTTTGGCTTTTTCAGAAAACATTCTTTATCAATAGAATTCGGTGGAAAAAAGTCAACTAAATTTATTTTTCCATCCATTTTACTCTCAGTTTGTCCCAGATATAATGTTGTTAAACGAGGAAAATATTTTGTTATTAATTGAAATATTTCATATGTTATATTACAATCACGTAAATCGATTATTTCAATTAATTCATGTGATAGTAAATGTTTTGACATCGATTGATTCGTTATAAACGGACAGCAGCTTAAATAAAGCTCACTCAATTGAATCAGTACTTCTGATCTAAAATTAACAAGCATTTTAAAAACGCAGATTAAATTCTAGTAAAAATGTATTTTTCTCTCTTACTTTATTGTCTTGTTTTGGCCAGCATTATTAAAGAGAGAAAGAAAACAATCTGTTGTTTCCGATGAATGTGTTCGTCTAAATTTGATTATTGTTTTGAGTAATAAATTGCCTAAACGTTGAGATAGACATGATAATTCCGGTATATAAGCATTTTCATTAGCAACAATAGGCAATAAACATTTAGATAGATAACGAATACCAATCTCGGTTAGATTTAATGGTTCATTCATTATTTTTCTTGAGTCAATTTTTCAAATCTTAAAAAAAAAGAACAATCACTGCTAGATTTATTGATACACGAAACACCATGAAGTTCAATAAGCCAATATATTCGGTAAGGCTATATGCGGTTTAGAATTAAAAAGAAACAACAGCAACAAAATACTATCAAAAAACACCAAAAATGGAAAATTTGTTCATTTATCGACTAGGTTTAAATTTTATCAAATTGTGAATAGTTATCAATGATAGCTTAATTCAGTATTACCACCTGTTGTTGTTAATTTAACAACTGATCCATTAGTTGGACGTGAAGATGGATCCTCAATCCATTTATAGAATAACCTGTAAAAAAACAATAAATAAATAAATTCTTGTCTTAAACTTATTCCTATTATACATTTATACATACTCAGCAATATATTCAAGTGGTGTCCATGTACTTGTATCTGCTTTAGGCATCCATTTACGATTCATTGGTGTATCCAACGTTATCCTAAATGACGACAGACGTTTCGTAAATAGTAATAATAATTTATGCAGGAGCATTCGAGTGTGACATTCGCTTTTTTCCCATCTTATACCTCTTATTCACATCTGACTCATCATATGAAAAACAAACAAACGTACGGTGCAATCGTGAGAATGGATGAATCTTTTGGCATACCACTATTAGATGCAGCCAAACTTTTACCGATATGTATTGTAGCTGCTTTGGCTGCACCATAGCCAATCATACCTGATTGAATAAATTGCTTTTTAGAAAATTTTCTATTTAGTATTCCTACTACCTGGTGTTGCACCTAGAGCAGCTGCAGCACCGGAAAATGTTAATAATCCATTTTCCTTAAGGAATTTGCTGGCTAATGATGTAACAATTAATGTTGAATTAACACTTTGTTTGAATACCATCTCCGAATTTTTTATGAAATCTAATGATTTATATAAATTCTCTTCTTAAACTACTATAAATATTACTTGGCAGATACCTTTATCACTAGCATTACCACCAGCCCAGCCACCAGCAACGTTTAAAATAGCTTCAACTGATTCGCCATTCAACGATGATTGAATATCTGTGTAAATCATTAAAATAAAATTAGTTCAATTGTTTTTTGTTTTCTATTTAATTACGTTCGGAAACAAATTCAGCTTGCTTTTCAAGACTATCATTATCGTTAAGTGCAATACTAACATCAGCCTGTTCATTTTGCTTCAAATCAATTGATGTCACTTTCTAGAAAAAAATATTTAGTAAAACAAAATCAATAAAACATTCTACACTTACAAAATTTTTGCTCTGAAAATAGCGAACCAAGCAATCACCTAAAGCTCCACGTCCTATGATTCACAAAAACAAGTAATATTCTCTGATAAATAATTATTGGATTTCAAATTTTTTTCTTAAACCATATTTTATAGCATACCTCCATATATAATAATTTGTTTTGACATCGATTTGTCGTATTAGTTTGTTATCTGAAAAGAATTCTAAAAGCAAAACAGATAAATAGAGAACTGTATTCTTTCGCCTTTGGAATGGGAATGAATATTTATATCACAATTTATAAGAGGATAATATGGTAATCGAAAATGACAAAAAAATTAGTACAAAATATCTTGATTACAGAACAAGTCTATATATTTATTTTATTGATAATTAACGCTTGAATTTTCGTAGAAGAAAAAAGCACCATCACGAAATAAACGTAATCGTCGCATATCATTTTCACTGAATTTTTGCGAAGATGGTCGTGCTTGCTTTCGAAGGTCATCTAAGTCTGGAAAAAAGTATTTATCTTTTCCCGCTGTTTCAATCCATTTCTCAAAATCAGGTACACGGTCCACCAGTGGTATATTCTTTTCATTATGAATTCGGTCACTCATACTATCGAAAAAGAGCCATTCATGTTGGTCTTGTTGTTTTTGACATTTGACAAACGCAACATAATGAGCTACTTCGATACATAATACAGCAAATAAATTAAGTTTATGTTTCTCAACAGGAATTCGTCTTGCATTATGATTTATGAGCTCTTTGCCTAGATCTCTATGTAAATCGGATAGACATGTTGAACAGTAACATACTATCTTGGCATCAGTGTCTGGTGTAATCAATGATGGAGATTCTCTCGCAAAACATGAGTCACACGAATAAAAATCATTGGCTCTATCGGGATTATGATTTGTTAATTGGCATTTGAGACATACCAGTTGTACAATTCTGTTGTCAAGTGCAATTTGGCGATCAGGTATAATATAACGGTAAGACCGTTCCGAACGTGTATGACGAGGAGCAACCAAAATGAGAAAAGGCGGAATGGTAGCTAACTTCGCCGGGATTTCAGAAAGTGAATTAAGAAATATACTGGCAATATTTGTTGAAAGCAGATTGTTAGGATTAGCATCAAACATCTCCCCTATGAAATTGTCGAATACATGATTAAATGCTTGTTATACAAAGAAACTAAAACTTACACATGATATTTGTTGTTATATTTGATGCCGTCGCATTTGGTGGCTGATCAGGTGCGATCGTTTTTAGTGGTGCAAAATTAAAAAGTCCTTCAAGTGCTCGCAAAAATTCAGTTGGATCTTTTTCTACATCTTTAAATGTTGAATCTCCAGTTGCTTTACTCAGTTGAGTTCGTAAGTGATATAGGGCATCACCTATTTATGAAATTGAGTTAAACGAAATACGAAGACAACAACACGAAACTTACGTTCAACGAAACCAATTTTACTTCGAAGTACATGAACAATATTTTCTCTCAAAAGCTTTTGTAATTGTTTTAGAGGCTTTTTCTCAGTTTCCACATTTAGTAATGAATCGAATACATTAGAATAAGCAAACATACAGAAAATCGTTGCATCCATGTAGCATGAATTCGAATCACCTTCAATACCTTTATTTTGGCCAAGTATTGGAAGCTTAAGTGGAGGTAGATTATCTTCGACACTCTCTAATCGATCAATAGCTTTTCGGCCTTGTAAACGTTCTTCTTCTAACTTTTTTTGTTCCAGCACTTGGTAGACGGAATCGACTGAGACATAAAAGCCACGTGAGTCAGCTAGTTTCATATGCTGTGTACCACATGCCGGACAGATACCATCATAGCCTCTTAAAGGCTTTTCAGATTCAAGAGCAAATAATTGTTTGCCCCCACATGGAACGTAAGCTTTGATTTTATATGAACTGTTACCGAGTCGCACAACTTTTTCTAGCATGTCACTAGGATTGAATTTTTCACCAGTTGCAGTTTGTTTTTTTGTAGCGGTGGAAGTACCTGTAGCAATATTTTGGTTTATTTAATTATAAAATGGTCACAATAGTAACGTTACCTTGATTTGAATCGTTAGTGGCGGTAAGAGTTCGATCATAGGAAGAGCCTGTTGTAATATTTTTAGCACCATCAGTTGGATCGTAGAAGCCTGGCACTTTTATAGAGAAAGCAAAAAGTATTCAATGAGCTAAATTTTCATAAAACTCGTTTTACAGTACATCCAGGTTGTGTGTTTCCATTTGATGAAGAACCTGCACCAGACGTTGGTGTTCCAGGAGCGTTGTATGGCCTCAACATTTCAGAAAGTTATCTAAAATAGTGTTTCTATTGTGAATCAAAATGTTTTCAAAAGTTTTAAAAAAAAACATCATTTATTTCTTTCGACTGATAAAAATCTCATAAAACAAGACATCAACAAATTGTTTATTTCTAGTTTGTCAATACATATGCTCTGATAGATGTCATTAGAGCTTTTTTTTATCTCTGTCAAATATTTCTCATTCACGTAAGCAGTAGCTCCATCATTCCATTCTGATCCGCAATTTCATTCTCATTGGAGTTTCTAGAGATTCAATCACCGTCGACATATTTTTCTTCCCACAAAAAAACAAATTTCTTTATTTTTATTTTTTTTGGTAAATGATAACAACGAAAAACAAAACAAATCATTATTTATGTTGTTGAAAGTTCCTCAGAAGTTGAAACACTAGAAAAAAGAAAATAAGAAAAAAATAATTAATGAAAAAAATAAGTTTTACTTTGATGATTGATCAAGATACTTCATTGAATGCCAACTAAAATCAAGAAAAAGTACTTGTTGTGAAAGTCGTTCTATACGTGCCATATGTCGTTCTGGAATGAATAGAAAACAAATATTATTAATAAATTGACTCAATAGAAGAAGAAAAAAAAAGAAATATTATACCAGTATAAGGCAATAAACTTTCGACACATTTTTGTCCATTTGGAAGCTTTAAAATTTTATCTGGTGTTACAATGCTTAGTAACATTTTAATTATTATTTGAGCTTCTGTTGAATGTCTTGTATTTGTATTCCAATCAATCACATATGAAAAAAGTAAATCTATTAAAGGATAGACATTTTTTTAAAAGCAATGATGCAATTGTTATAAGACTTACTTAAATGATCATCTGAAAATTGTAATAAAGTATTTTTCAAATGATCGGTTCCATCAATTTCATTGAGAATTTCTAACAAAAGCAGAAGTAGAGAATATCAAAATGTGACAAAAACAATTTTTTTTACCTTTGAGAATTTTTAATGCTCGAAATGGTTGGTTAAGATTCAGAGCTATTTTTAAAGCTTCATGATACTTTTTATTTACCAATAAATTCGATACCTCTTGTTCCCTAAACGTAAAACAAACTATCAATAACATTCGAATAACACTTATACTCAAACTTAATCATAGAAATACTTGGTTGCTGTGTATTTTTAATTATAGTATAGACCACCTTTATAGGTCATGTATCCACTAGACTACACTGAAAATACCAACAAAAAGAATATGCTACTTCCCACTGCTTCCTCATTTTCTCAACGACAAGGCACATATTGCAATGAAGCGATGTTGAAGTATATTGTTTTTAGTACTTTGATTCTATTCGAATCCAGGAATGACAAAAAAAAAAGAAACTGACACATTATAATAGAGAAGGCTATATTGCTGCGCTAGAATTGCAAAGCGATGATTTTTCGTCTATGAAAAATTCCAAATCTCTCTGTATATAAATATTTGTCTAACTTACATTAGTAAAACTTCTTCGACATTGTCACGTTTTGCTTGTCGTTCTTCTTCTGTTGAATCCTAAAAAGAAATACGAAATATGTCTTCTATCTATTTTGGTTATAAGAGAAATCAGAAATTTCTTGAAAATACTCGATCTATGATTCTCAATATACATAAAATCACTTACACGCCAAACGATAACGGATGAATCACTAGCACAAGTCACAAGAAGACTTTCATCTGTTGAAGCTGTCATTCCCCATATTTTGCCTTCGTGTGCATCGATACTTTTCACGCATGTACTTGTCTTCAGATCCCATAACTTTAGAAGTCCATCAGAACCACTAAATTATATAAAACATAATAGTTGTCAAAATATCATTAAAGAACAAGAAAATCTTTCCTACCTGCTTATTAGTTGAGTACCCATTGATAAATAGACAATTCGAAGAACTGATGCATCATGCCCTTCAATTGTCTAAAATGAGAAGTAAAAAACAGAATGTCTTTCACATTAATTTAAAAGAATCTTACATGTAAACAATTGTAATCTTTCGTTGACCATATTTTAATTAATCCATCAGCCGATGCGGTTGCTAATTCCTAGAAAAATATGTGCATACATCATTTTTCGTACAACAAAAAACTACTTACTGGATTAACAGGTGAATATTGTACACACCAAATACCTCTTCGATGACCAGATAATACAGCTAATAATTTTTGATTTCTTATATCCCAAATCTAAAGTTGTTTAAATAATAAATTTTCTTACAGATAAAAGAAGCGACAAGAAATTACTTTTGCTGTTTTATCTGCTGAACCTGTTGCAAAGTGTTTATCATTGAATGAAACTGACACACTATTGACTTCTTTATCATGAGTTTTTAACGTAAACAAAGATGAGAGATTTTGTGGTTCAATGCTAAGATCCTTATCTAATATTAAATTTTCTAACGACCATACTTTCGCTGTTGTATCTTGACTACCGGAGACAATAAACGCATTGGATGTTCTAAACAGGAAATCTCAATAATTACATAGATTAGTTCGAAATCAAATCTGTATACTTTGAAAAAGCAATTGCTGCAACATCACCTGTATGGCCCTCGGCAAGGGCCACACATGAAAATGTTGATGTATCGGAATCATACGACCAAATTCGTACTATATCATCCTAAATAAATAAATTTTTATAAGATAAATTTCTCTATGTTCTAGTCAGTGAAATCTACAAGAATCCTCATCGATTCAAAAACTTCTGTCTGACACTTCATTATTTTCAACTAGATCCATTTATTTTATTCCTTATCTTGCCAATTACTAAGTAGAAAAAAAAGCCTTCAAATTAAATCTTACACTAACGGAATTTATATGTCCAAAAACAGCACAAGCAAGAAGATATGAAAAACGAAATTTCAACATACTTTTGAACATGTTGCAAGTAAACTATGATCATAACTAATGTCTAAACCAATAACAATATCAGTATGGCCTTTCAGCATTTGGCAATGCCATGTATTTAAATTAAATATCTTCACTTTTTCATCATTATTAGCAACAATAGCATATAATGGATTATTATCATTATCATTAAAAAAACGAACATCAAGAACATCACCTAATTCACCAATAAACTTAAAAGAAAAAAACAAATATTAAAACTAAATTCATGAAAAAATAAAATCATTTATTTTACTTGTTTTTCTAATTTTAATTTCTTAATATTAAATGCAACAATATTATGATCGACTGTATTTGTATAGAACATACGTGTTGTTTCATTAAAATAAGCATTCAAAAACACTTGTTCATGTTCTTTATCTTTACTATATGAATTAGCAGCCGTTTTCTCATGTGTTTTATCTTCTTGAATTAGTAAACAACGACCTGTTGTTCCGGACCATAATTTAACTAAGCCGGAATTACCAAATGTAAAAAATAATGGTTCATTTGGACTAAATGTTTGTTTAATTTTTAATGGTTTAAGATAATCCATTGATGGCAAAGAGATAAGTGCTTCAACTGTCTAAAGAAGAAAGTTTGCATTCAATAACAATAAAAGATATTACCAATTTAACAAACCTCCATAACCGGAATAGTTCGAGTAGATGACAAAGTTTGTAGATCCCATATAACTACAACACGATCACGACCAGAACTTAAAATTTAAGAAAAGTAAAGTTTTACTCGATAAACTATTTGATAAAATTATAGTGTCCAATTTAATAGGATGGTGACACTTGGCTGAAAGAGAAACTTCAGATAAAAGCGAAAGTTAGATCTGTTTAATTTTTCTACAGAGATACTTTTTGGTAACACTGATCTATTTATAAACTTTTGTAGTACAAACAACATTACCTGATTAAAGTATGATCATTGTGAAGAACAAATGAAGTAACTGTACTCATATGACCTTCTAAAACTGCTGGTTTAGCACCGGATGTATGTAGATTATGCATATAGATTCGACCATCATCAGAGCCAGAAATAACATGAATTTTTTTATTTTCTGATGTATAAAATAAAACGACTCTAAAAGAGGATACAATCATTTTATTGATCTTACTACTTTTTCAAATTACCGAATGATTGATGTTGCTCCTTTTAAATTATGTGTATAATAAAGATGTTCAACATCCCAGATTTTAACTGTAAAATCTGCTCCACCGGTAGCTAATAATGATCCACTAGGATTAAATGTCATACATGTAATCGTATTTTTATGTACGGATTTCCATGTTCGACGACATGTACTTGTTTTCCAATCAAACTGACGTAATAATTGGTTACGATAGGCAATAACAATTAAATCATTAAACAGTGCAAACGATGCAATTTCAGATGATGTATCATCTTCGCCAATCGAGCGAACTATTTGTTGCGTTTCAACATCAAGAATATGAACTAATGCATTGTACGTGCATAATAAATATTGCCCATCATTGGATATAGCAAATTGGCCACCTGTATAGAATGATGTATGCGTTGATTGCTTTACAAAATTTTCTTTTTCTCGAACCATCTAAAACAAAAAGCGAACAATCAAGAGAGAATATTCTTTATTTACAAATCCAAAGGTAAACTATTTATTTGTTCAATATCAAATGATGCTAATGAGCCTGGTTTTTGATTATCAGAAAACTGTTGTTGAACATTAACTGAATGTACAACTGATTTTAATTGTTCTTCTTCTTTTTTTACTGTTGCTATTTCATTTAAAATAATTTTTCGCTGTTGTTCAAGATGTTGATGAAGACGAGCCAATGTTTGAGATACATCTGTAGTATTTCCAGTTGAATAGTGATCATGAAGAAAATCAATGAAATTTGTATTGTTGGTCATTACTGCAATTAGAAATTCACCAAACGAATTTCTCTCTACAGCAATGATAAGTTTTGGATTTGGATATTGGTGAGAATGTCGGAAGCAATCATTTTATGTGGTTGTAGATGGCGTTGAATGTTATAGTGATGTTTAGAGATGATTTGTAACGGACTGGATTAAGAACTACGAACAAGTATTGATTCTGTATGTTGATGCAAAATGAAGTAAAACAAAATTTTGCTAGTCTCAAACAGTGATATGAACTTGAAATTTGAATTTCTAATATTGATTATTAAAAAAGAACGCAGCGACTTTTTTCACCCCTTGATCATGGACAACTATTCTACTAGTGAATATCTTTACGTGAGATTTGCAGTTAAATTCGAAATATCTTGATCTTTATAAAAGTATCAATGATGTATTATGAGTAGGTCACGAAGAGTGACTTTTGTTTTTGCATGTTGTAAGTATTATGGACCTTGTTTTCGTCTCTATGATATGAAGTCAAATCGAATTTGATGGTTCTCAGTCGCAATGATAGTGATATGCATGAAACATTTTCAGTGAGTCACCCTATGATTCGCTCGTGAAGATGGCGCTAATAATTCTTCTCTATTAAATTAATAAATTAGTCTAAAAAAACCGGAAGAATCAAATTTTTCAAACGATTAATTCATATTTTATTTTTATATTAGTTAAAGACAATTTGATTGGATAAGCACGCAAGAATGATCGCAGCGCCGACAAAAAAATAATTATACGAATGTAACTTGCATTAAATAAAACCTGCAAAACAATCATTTTTAATCGACATGGAGTTTCTTGAATGTATTAAACTTTATGCTAACAAACCAGCAAATTCTGTAGTCAATTCAGCAACAGATAAATCTGACGTAGTCGATTGGAACGAACGATTACAAACTGTGCGACGTTCAATTATAGATCAATTAAGTCGATTGAAAATTGAAGAAGTAGGCCTACGAGATTTAGCTTTGAAAAATGTTCAGAACAAACCTACACAGTCGACTATAGCAGTTTCAACAACTAATTCCAATCAACAGAACTCAATTACGAATAGCGGAAAACGCTTTTGTACAATGGCAACAAATAACTTCGATGTTGAAGTCATAAATCAAACTGAACTTGATCTTGATTCATAATTTGTTTATTGATGAATGTTAAAATATGTAAACGAGATTGTTTATTTTTTCAGATGATTGGCCATTCTACTAATTGCTTCATGTAGTGGTAGTGGCTGTTATATTTTTTTTTTATCTACATAGAAAACATTTTTTTAATAAATGGCGTCCAATACGGACTCATCACCAAATTCGAAAAAACCAGGAGGATCAGCGTCATCTCAGAATTACTATGATCTACTCGGAATTACACCACAAGCAACTGATGACGAAATCAAACGTGCCTATAGAAAGGCAGCTCTGCGTTTACGTTAGTTGTTATCAATTTAATATCAGAAGAAAAATTTCAATTTTTATATTGTAGATCCCGACAAAAATCCTGCTCCTGAAGCAGCGACTCAATTTCAAGCAGTTGATAAAGCATATAAAGTTCTAATTGATCCAAAACTAAGATCAACTTATGATCAACTAGGAGCACGTGGTATGAAAACGAATTCTTGCATTTATTTAATAGTTTCTAATAAGATTATGAATTTTTGCAATTCGCTCATGCTTTGGAGTTTTCGAGTTACAATTATTGTGAGAGATGAAATTGTAAATTCTCTATTTATATCATGTTCTAAATTGAAAACATCTATTAGACTACTCTTAATTGACCTAGAGGGAAAAACAATTATTGAAATCCGAAGGAGGTATTTAATAGGAATATTCTCGCGTGACAAAACATTTTCAAGGTGCATTGATACAATGACTTGAGTAGTAAAATAAGAAATCGAATTTACCTAATCACTGATAAACATGATTTGTAATTATGTACGTTTATTCTTTTGTTCCTTTCTAGCTGCTGATGCTATGCGTCGAATGAACGACGGTAAGAATTTCGATTTTTTTTTCATGGATTTCAATATTCTAAAATTCTCTATTTTAGAATACTCAGAGACTTTAGCTCGTCTTCCAAAATGGAAAAAAGTTCTATATGCATTTTTATGCATCGGTACATGTTGCTGTTTCGGTGTCGGTTGTTGTTGTCTCTGTGGTTGTGGTTGTTGCTGCAATTTTTGTTGTAATCATTGCTGTGGTAAATATAAACCTGAAGAAGATGTATTTACACCATTTCAAGTAAGATATTAACTTTTGAAACACTCGATAAAAAAAAACTTCTTTCATAGGAAGAAGAAGATGTTCCTGGCCTTCGTACTCAAAATAATGCTAATGAAACATCAACAATTATAGTAACTAGCCCAAAAGAGAGTGACCCAGTACTTGGTTCAACTGATGAAAAGAAACCTATACCACTACCTCCATCTTACGAATCGACATCAGTAACTAATCAATAATTGCAATAGCTATGGTATTACTCTCTACTTATTTTTAAATATATATATATATATATATATATATATCATTCCGATTTACTTTAATAATTATCCTCTCGTTTTTTTTTGGCTTATTGTAAAATGGTATTATATTTCTTTGTTTGTTTGTTTTCCGCTCTCAACTGGTTTGTTTGCTTTATTTTATATAAAAACAAATTTATCGTGCACTTTTTTTTTATTTGTAAATTTTACAATCCCGCTAATTATGCTGGTGACGATGATGATTTCGGTGATGGCTTTGATGATGATGGACAGGATTTCGATAATTATGTCTTGGAACTTGTTCATCTTCTTGAGAAGCTGATGAACTCCTTGTTTTAGCAGCTAAACAGGCGAACCAATTTGTTTCCATAGGTTTTTTAAATGTTTTCCAAGAATTTAATCGTTCACTCCAAACATAAACAAGTCGATCAGTTGTAAAAAAATGATGTAGATTTCCATAGGTAAATGCTTTTGTAACTGTACCAGTAAAACCTGGAAATTCATCATGTAGTTCTCGTTGATTAGCTAGTTGATAACCATTATCAACTCGAAACACACGTATTGCTTTTGATGTTACAACATGAACTTCACTATGATAATAGATAGCACCAACAATGGAGCTATACAAATTTCTTGGAAGACTTTTTTCGTTTCGATATACTGCACGACTTTGAGAACCAGTACCATAACTATAAGCAGCTTTATTGGTAAAAAATGTGAATTCATCCTTCCGCCTATCGTGTACAGCTCCTGTTATTTGTCTTGGTAGCTTCGGAAAGTTTTGTTCGTATGATGTCGTTCGATTGTCCCATGTACCTTCATTTGGTAAATAACGCCAAATTATACCAGCATTGAATGTGTATAATGTACCGTCTGGATGATCTAAAGCAGCATCGAGAGTCATTCGACAACGAGGGTGTGTTGTGTCAGTATCAATTGTAGTAGAACTTTTCCTAGTAGTAGCAGTAACTCTTCTAGTTGTTGTTGTTGTTGTTGTTGTTGATTTTGCAGAAGTTGCTGTTGGCCTGGTAGTTGTAGTGCCAGATGAGGACTGTTTTTTACCGTATAGGCCTTGAATTGCATCCCGATCAGGTCGTGGAATAATATTCGATTTTTCCATTAGTTGATAAGATGGAAACATGATTGAGTCTTGATTGTATGTATGATCTAAGCCGAGTGCATGACCAATTTCATGTACGGCTACCAGATATAAATTTATTCGATCATCATTGAAACTAGCAGAATAAAAAGCCATTAATTTTTATCTTTCATTATTAGATAATAGATTTTATGTCTCAAAAACTGTATCTTCTCTCAGATCAAATTACAACATACAATCTATACCTCGACAAGAAAATTAAAACCATGCTAACCTTTCTGTCCATGCTTCGTCTTTATCGAAATGTACCCGGCCGTCTTCGGGAAAAAATGCATGCGCCAATGTTCCACCAGGTCCATCGAATGCATGCGCATCTGAATGTTGTTCACGGAAAAAGTTGATAGTAAAATTTGCTGAACATGTTGAACAAACTGGTTCAATTCTCAAAGGAACATGATCAGTCCAAGCTTGAAATGCTTCACGTATAATATTTGTTGTTTGTGTTTGACTTAACTGCGTTGGAAAACCACGAAGTGAATATGTTAATGACGACTGTGACCATTTCAATGTTGTTATAGCGGCAGCATTTAAAGTAGCTGGCTTATCAGCAATACCACAGCGCGGCCGATTCATTTGTTTTTTGGTTGCATCATCCAACTTGCCAGTTACTTTTAATCGATAACGTTTTTGATATTCCTCCATTAAACTTGGAAAACTTAAACTACATTGAACGGCTGAATTTAAACATGGATTATAACCATATTTATTAAGCCAAGCTACTGCATCTTCTTCAGATACAACCGAATCTTTACGAGAGTTCTTTGCAGATAATGATACATCAATAAATATAACGAAAACGAATAGAACTATGTTGCCAATTTGTTTCATTGTATTGATTGTAAATGGTTTTGAATGTAAACAGTGTTCTGAGATATTTATATAGATTAAATATTCTTATCTCGAATAGATATTTCAAAAAAGAAAATATCCTATCAAATTTCATGTTGATTCACCATGAGTAATAGATTATTATCGTTTTGTTTTTTTAGATGTTTGAAACTACGCCAAATGGATCATCGATTCAAAGTAAACGATAAAACGAAAGACATGTTTTATTTTATTTAAAAAAATCTTAGTAATTGATTGTAAAAAACGATTATTTGATGAAGACGATTCAATTGATAAAGAAAAAGACAATGTAGAAAATCAACGAAGAAACTCTATTAAAAAACAGAAAATCATAGGTATATCAATGATTATTAGTTAATGGCTTTCTCATAGTCTTTCTTTTATTTTTATATTACATCTTAGCATCACGTTATCATCGTCAAATACCAAATCGACCATTTGTAGTATTAACAAGTCATCAGAATCAACGATATTATCTATTAGAACGTGAAGAGGATGATGATTGTTTCAAAGTAATAATAGTAATACTGTTTTTTGTCTTATATTTAAAAAATATATATATACAGTTGTCATTAAATGACGGAAATAAAAGAAGTCTACTTAAAGTATCAGTTGAAGATATGATTGAAAAAAATGTTCGACAAGTAAGTGAAGAGAAATAATTTCAATGATACAGATAAAACAATGTCGTTGACTTAGGAATTGGAAGAGCTAACAAAATCAATCGATAAGTCGACAGCTGATGCGGAAAATGAGTAATATAGTAGTAGCAGTTGTTTTCCAGAAAAACAATAACATTTCTATTTCAGAGATGATTCAACATTACCAATTGTGGATCAATATACAGATGAATTATGGGTTGAAAAATTTGCACCCCGTGCTTTTTGTGATCTACTAAGTGATATAGTTAGTTAAAATATAGTCATTGTTGTAGAAATTAAATTATTATCTATCGTCATTCTTAAAGGGAATCAATCGAACACTATTAGAATGGCTTAATCTTTGGCAATATTGCACGTCATGAACAAATAGCATCCAATGAAGCTCATAAAGATAGAACTCATTCAATTGCAACCGTCAATAAAAAGGTTTATCCATCGGATATTCAATTCGAATTAGATGCTTGTAAACGGCCACTACAAAAAGTTGCACTACTATGTGGTTCACCAGGTGCTGGGGTTTGTTAATTTCTAAAATATCGCTACGTAAGATATTCAGTATATATTTATTAGAAAACAACTCTTGCACATGTCGTTGCTAGACATGCAGGATATAACGTTATTGAAATGAACGCAAGGTAAATAAATGAATTTTTCTATTTTGATTTTATTTTCAAATTTTTTATTTTAAGTGATGATCGAAGCGTGGAATTATTTCGTACACGACTTGAAACAGCAACACAAATGCGAGAAGTTTTAAGTAAAGATTACAAACCTAATTGTCTTCTGATTGATGAAATTGATGGAGCACCAGCGGTAATTTAGATTCTTTTTATTCAATATGATCGAATGGCACCTTCCTAATGTTTATTATCTTTCTCTTAGCCATCGATTCAACTACTCGTTGATTTAATTAGTCGTATGCCGGCTGATTCACAGCAAGCAAGTAGTAAAACAAAGAAAAATAATTCATTTGTACTTCTCCGACCCGTTATTTGCATTTGTAACGATTTGTATGTACCTGCGTTGAAGCCTCTTCGTCAAATAGCTCTCATACTTAATTTTCCACGTATCGAACCAAATGTACTTGCTAAACGTTTATTAACCGTAAGAATTGATGACTAGTTTCTTTTTGTATCAGCCAAAAAGAATTTATTTGCTCTTGATTAATATAGATTTCTGAACAATTAAATATTCAAACTGATATGATAACTATGAATAGTTTATGTGCAAAAGCAACATGTGATATTCGATCATGTTTGCATTTTATGCAAGTACGTAAAAACATGAATTGGATTGAATTTCATACAAGTTTTAATTATTTAGTTTGTTGTAACACATCGAAATCGAGCGATAACAAAAAAAATGATCGAATCTACAGTTGTACTTGGAGTTAAAGATGCGCAAAAAAGTTTATTTGAAATATGGACTGAAATTTTACAAGTACCGCAATCGAAAAAGTTTGTTTTTTCTTACAGTTAACCATCGGTAGTATATTTTACTTATTGAAATCTAGAACACAATTAACACTTCAATTGGATGATCCACTTAAACGTTCTGGAAAAGTAACATTGGCAAGGTACGTAAAAAAAAAGAAATTTTATGAAAAGAAATAACTTGTACCATAAAAGTTTTGACATGAAAATATTGAATTCCTTTTTTGCTTTATTTTTATTAGACGTTTAGAATTGATCGATTTAGTTTCGAGCATCGGTAGTTATGATCGGATCTACGATGGTCTGTTCGAACATTATTTAACGCTTCATTTTCATGACCCTAAATTGACTTCAGTAAGGATAATAAAAAAATACATATTTAAATAAAATCTCATCTTTTATTAGATTGACTATGCTAATCAATGGTTATTATTCTACGATGTAATGAACAAAGAAATGTATACACAACAAAATTATTCATTTTTGCGATATGCGCCCTATGTGGCGCTAGTATTTAATCTTTTATTTGTTACACATCGTCCTATTCAAATGAGATATCCTCAGAAACAACTTGATGTAACAATTAAGACAAATAAATTTTCTTTTACAAAAAATAAAAACTGAAATTTTAGATGCAAAATAAATTACGTACAAATACAGCAGCAATTGAAACGATGTTAAATGATATAGTACCTAATATTCGTCAATATCTCAATAAAGATATTCTTGTTCTTGATATTCTTCCATATATGCTTGAAATTCTTCAACCTCGACTTCGTCAAGTAAATTATTTCATTTTAATTCGATTCCCTTTTTTTTCTATTTTAAATCTTTAGACAAATATTGCACTTTTTACTAATAAAGAACTACGAGATATACAAACGTTAATCGATGTTATGGTTACATTTAGTTTATCTTATATTCAACAACGAACTGCTACTGGTGAAAATGCATTAGTACTTGAACCGTATGTTTCATGGAAGAGTTATTAGAGAAGTATTTTGTAAATTTTATTTCAGACCTATCGATGCAGTGGCTTATTTTTCTGGTTCTAATGATAAACGTGGTTTATCATTTGGTACACGTCAAATGATATTCAAAGAATTACTTAAAGAACGTGTCAAACGAAATATTCGTCTTAAATCAGATAAACAAGAGATGTTTGTTCCAGTCAATCGTCAAGTTACACCAACTCCCAAACCGTTTGTATCATTTCTTTTATCGAATGAAATCTAAAATTCGATTCTATTCATAGAAAACATCCATCAGAATTGATTAAATTACAACCCAAGGCTATTCCTCAAAATGAAACCATTGTATGAATTATTCTACTCGAATTTAAAATACAATTTGCTTTCATTTAAGGTTGCAAGAGATTTTTTTGCTAAATTTAAACTTGGCCCAAAGAATTCGCAAATGACACCAAAATTACCTGATCAAATCGATTCAGCTAGCAAGCCAATCGAACGACAAGCGTTGATTTCATTTGCATACAACGAAGGTTTTTCTGACGCTGTACGATGTAGAATCAAAATTCAAGATCTTCTCTAATTTCGTTTATTATTTGTTGTTGTACTGTGCTCGATCTTATATGTCTATGTAGTGAATATATATTTTTGTCTATACCAATAGTCATTTGCTTCATTTTAACAATACGAAAGAAACAACAGAATAGAGAGAAAGGAAGAACAAACGATAAGCACACCATACACAATCACCGTTGTGTTTTGTCTGCATATACAATATAAATTTAACAGTATGTGCTTTACGAAAAATATACGCTATAAAGGCAATGAAGAGAATCCTTCTTTCCCCGACTGATCATCTGTGATGTCGAAAAGAATATAAAAAATCTGAGCCGACAACATGTGACCTAGTGTTTGTTTAAGTTGTATTGGAAAGAGATGTCACTGAGAGTATATCGAGAATCTACAGAATGTCCTCTATCTTTTAGCAACAGAACAAAATTTTCTAGTCCAGTTGAACTTGAGAAATAGTCCAAAAATCGCTACACTTTCTCTAAAGAGAAGAAATATTGAAACATTCTCTGAGGAGCCATCCATCTGTTCTTTTAATGTTGAGGTGGATCAAAGATTGAAGCGATGGCATTTATACACATGTAATGGAACCTAGTAGTTCTTATTCAATGACTGTGGTCGTGTTGTGAATCTATCATGACAGTGATACGATGTGTGTGTGTGTGTGTGTAAAGAATGATGCGAGTTTGGTTATTATTGGAGTTGCTCATGCATTTTTTTTCTTCGTGAATACACATGAAGATAAGCAACCATGTTGCATTCGACGCTATGATAGTGTGATCATACAGACGATGAAAAGCAATGGGATTTCGAATAGAACATCAGTGCTGATGCTGGGTAGTATCGGAAAATTTTTAATATATTTTTGTGGTTCACAATCACATTATCAATGAAAAATAGTCGAGTTTCTTGTTGAGTATCAATGAAAAAAGCAAACTATATTTGAAGTTACAAAGAGATCTTGAGCAGAAGATATCTACTGAATGCATCGAAAAGCAAATTTCTTTTTGTTGCCAATAAATAATCTATTCATTTTTCTATATTATTGATAAAGTGACAATTTTCATTCAGTATGAGTAAAAAAACAGCTAAAGGAACAAAGTTTTGCAACAGGAATGGGCACTGTTGCAAGATTACTGGCATCAACGATTATCGAGCAATGCAAACAACATCATATGCAAAATTATATGCTCGTCTTGCTCGATGCTCATGTTGATCAAACAAATGGAGATTGCCAAAATATTCTGGCGCAATTGCGCAATATTGTCAACGACGTAACCATCTGTACTGATTTGACACAATATATTCAGTACCTCAATGACATTAAAGATGGAAAAGCATTTGTCATCATTTCTGGTGCATTAGGGCAGCATCTCGTGCCCAATATTTATATCATGCCAGTTAGATGCAATTTACATATTTTGCAGCAGCAAAGAGTGACATGAGCAATGGGTGAAAGATTGGCCAAGAGTTCAAGGTGTTTTCGACTCAAGTTATCGTTCATAAAAGACATTTGCAAGCGTAACAGAAAATTTCGATAGCTTGAGATTAGTTTCTAATAACTCATTTGAGTATTACTGGAAAGCGTTTTTGTTTTTATCATAGGAATTCCGTTTCTTAAATACGAATATGTGAACTTTTCTAAGCGACTGAGTAGTGAAAGATACTGAAAAAGATATAGTAAAGCATGATTCCTGTATTAGCAGCCGTATTTTCATCGAATGTAGGACGACAGTATTATTTCTAATAGTGTGCGATAGATTTACGTCTTGATCAAGGAGTTAATCTTCATTTCTATGTAAATTTTGTCTCTGAAATTACAAAAAGACAATCATTCAATGAAGAAAACCTAATTACAATATATGTAAAAACATACGAATTGCAAATGTATTTTTTCAGACATATATATATCACGAAGTATTTCTTGGATTACTTGAAAATTACATGATTTTCTAATGACCTCTATCGAGTTTTCTTCACTTATTTATTTGAACGATTTATTCGTTTTTTTTACTGTCGATAATTAAACCGTTAAAAAATTTAAATTATAGGCCAACAAACTGTTGCTTTCAAGGCTTTAACGATGATTTTCTTCATTCATTTACATCTATATCATCGGCACGATTACTTCTATTTTTACTACGTGCATCAAAACCATGTCTCAATCATTGACTTATAGTCAACGTAATACAAAATGGCAAAAAAAGTCATTAATAACATATGATTGTTCTATCTGTTTGTCAACTAATACACATCAACTTCTTGAATTACCATGTGGTCATAATGTAAAAAAAAGACAGAAAAATTTACAAAAAAAAACTGTCTCCGTTTTATTTTTACATAGTTATGTTTATCATGTCTTCACATGATATGTGCTCATTCCACATTAGCTTGTCCATTTTGTCGTTGTCGTCTTTCGACATGGCTTCGTCGTAATCCTGATTATTCAAAATTAATTATTACACGACAATCAAACACAGAGATTTCAACGAAAAAAATGAATAAACGAAAGTTAAAAATGAAACCAACATGTAACTCTAAACCCTTATCCTTTGCAATAAATAATGAATCTGTTTTTCTTTTCTTTAAACCAATAGTTGATGAAAATGGTAATATATCAGATGATTGGTTATTAGCTAAAAATATTCAACATGAAGAAATTGACAAAGTAAATCAAAATTATATTTTTGTTTTTGCTTTTATAAGTTTTTCCCCCCTCTAGTTTCGATATAGTTATGGTCGAATAACTCGATCAATGGCTAAAAAGATGGAAACATAATCATCGACGTTTCTGTTTATTTGTGTATTCTTATAGAATAGATTTTATTCATTGTGAATTGTATATTTGACTAATTTATTTGTAACTATTATGATTGTTTTATTAAATAAATTATAGTAACAATATGTATGATATGATGATAGCTGTAGCTGAAGAGAAGTTATTTAAACTCTCAAGCTCTTTTTTGATATGATTGTTGTAATGCAAAATTTTTTTCCCATTCCATACTTTTCTAAATAATAGACCGATAATTTGAACTAAAATTGGCGCTCATAAAGTTTTTTCTTTGCTTACTGTGCAAAATTTTATTTTATCATGAATTATAATAATTGGGGTAAGTGCAGTTAAATTACAAAGTAATAATCTATTTGGAATTAAAATTCTCATATATTTTCTTTTCCATGTAATGTGTCTTAGATCAATGTACCAATGTTAGATATCGACTTAGTTCACGAATAAACAATCCATCCACTTTAGTAGATAATTGTGGTACGATGATTCCATTATGTATTGAAAAATCGTACGTTTATTTCTATATATAAAACCATCGGTTCCTTTTTCTTAATGTTTAAACTACTATAGTTTTTATCAATGTAAAAATAATGTTGGTCAAGAATATTGTGTCGAAGACTGTTGCAATTTTTCTGATCCAATCAATTTACAAAATAGCTTGTTTAAAAATATGAATATAAATAGTTCAATAAAATCATGTGATACTAAAATCATCGATGTGCCATGTTTAAAACCGATGGGTCCATATAGATCTCTGTTTGTAGGTAAAGTTCTTTTAGTTTGAAATTAAAGGAAACCTATTTTGATCCTAATAAAAATAAAAGATCATTTTTAGGCATCATCAAAAATATCTGATAAGCAGTACGAATATATCAATAGTATTGTTACGAATGTTCTTCGACAACTTGTTAATCATATATCACTTGATTCTGTAATGAATATTTTTTGTTCGTATTCATATTTATTTATCTAGATTTATTAATAGTTACATGAATTATCGTGTTGTTTACCACAAAATATCGAAAGGATTCTTTGCTATGTAATATACTATTTTATTTTTATCATTGCTAGTTCTTTTAATCATTAAGACGGATATTGATTCGAATCGGTTAATAAGAATTCTAGTCACTGACGCTCTTCGATGCTATAGTGTGAATACTGGACGTCTTACTGATTGGTATGCATTTGCTGATTCAATTACAGAAAAATTAAAAGAAGAAATCGACGCAGATAATGTTGAGCAACCACTTGTCAAAGAAAAAAAATTGCCTCAGAAAAATTCTTTTAAGACAGCTCGAAAACTATCAAAACTACCATTTGTCCATCGAAATTCTTCAATAGAATATCAATCAAAAACACAGTAAATTCATCAAACTTTATATGTTAGGTCGATTTTAAAAAATCTAGTATGTGCTTTTCAGACCGACAGAAAAAACCATTGATAATAATCGTAAAAATTCAATAAACCGACCTCAAACACTAGATCGTATAGCGGTATATAAATTTTTTTTTCTAATAATTGTAACTGGATATTGTTTACTATAGAACAAAAGTAGTAATCAATCATCATCTAGGAATTGTATACTATCAGTTGATCATAAATATAAACATGAAAAAGTTTATAATCATCAGCATACAACCACAAGTTATGACACATCATCATCATCATCATCATCATCTCACATGTTTGTTCCTATCAAAGAATCTATCGAACAAAATATCACATTAAAATCGACTAACACAGAACAATTGAAGCTGCCTAATCATGTTAATGATGAACAAATCCGTCTGCTTAATTTAATGACAAAGTTTAATGAAAATGCTCAATATTCTCATCCAATTGAAACTCTTTCAACTAAACGAACTCTACATGATGTAAAAATATTGTCTGCAAATAATGACCAATTATTATCACCAAATGATAATCAGGTTCACTTGAGTACTGACCCGATCCCATTAAAAAAGAAAAATATCAGAATCAATCATTATCCAAATATGTTAGCTGATTTTTAATAAATAAAACAAAACCTTACGAGGGAATATTCCCTCGTTAGTTTTCTCAATTGCATTGTCTAAGAGAGATAGCATATATTTGCGTATCTACAAAAAATGACGATAAAAAGATTTGTTTGTTGTGAAATAAAACTACGATAGAATGCCATGAATAAGATCGTGTACGTGATTCTTATCGAATGCTTATAGTTGTTAAATTTATTGCTTGGACAACTGGTAGCCCTAGTCGAACTTCTTTTTGCAGGCGCATGCAATTCTTGACTTGTTTTGATCAAGAAAGTCGTGCACTATGGACACATCTTGAGTTCAAGTCTTGACAGGCGCATGAATAAAAAAGTTTGACTAGGGAGATCATATTTAACTACAAAATACAAAGCATTTTACTGTTCTTATTTGAATACGCGGAGTCGTATAAGTTATCTACGTATAAATAGTGACATCTTTTTTATCGATTCGGCAACATCGAAAATTGACCAATCAGGGATCAACGTTCGAAACTCATTCTTCAAAAATCACCGATTCACTTTTGTTCGTAGATAATAGATAGTATCATTTGATAAAATGTCGTCTTTCAATCAAATTCAGACAGCTTGTGGTGCACTCGGTTATTTTGATGGTAAAACCTATTTGAAAGATGATGACTGCGAAGGTTTGTAAAAAGACAATATTGAATCATTTGCCATTTATTTCTTAACGTTTAGATGCATTACGTATTCTACTTCGCTGTCTTAAATATGAAAATGAACGTAAAGATGCTCGATTACACATGCTTGAATCAAGAATAGTCGAAAATGATCTTGTACCCATTCTCATCTATTTAAATAGTAAACATGATGGGAAAATTATTAATCATGCTCTCAAGTAATTGATAGTTTCATCCTAAAACAAAAAAAGATTGAAACTATTATTTCTTTAGATTACTGGTTAATTTAACAAAGCCTCCATTGGTATGTTTCGATGGTAAATTACCCAAAGATGTAACACTGACAAATGTTTATTTAAAAATTGAAGTTCTTTTACAAAAAACTAAAACTGTTTGTATTATTTTGTTTTTGTATAATTTTTAAATATATATCTTCGAATTTTTAAGAGTTTAGCAAATGAGAAACTCTTTGATTTTCTTGTCGCTAAAGTTCATCCAGTACTCGATACGGTATTTGTTAATTAAATTTATATAAATTGAAAAGAATCAATTAAATTTTTTTCTGTTTATTCAGAAGTGGCTTGATCGATCGGATGACGATGATTTTATCTTGCATGCAGTTTTTACACTTGTAAGAAATATTCTTTCAATAAAATCTGAGCGACAAATTTCAGAAGAAAGTGATATTAATGCACATGATCTTGTTCTATGGTAAAATTAAATTAAAATAATTTTCATGAATTTCAATAATTGATTTATTACAGGGCAATACATAAGAGTAACATGGAGAATTTAATCTTATTTTGTGGTAATAAAGCTCAAGGAGATGAACGTATTATGACTATTCTTGAAATTATTGTTTTAATGTTACGAGAACAAGTTTGTAAAAAGAATTTTCTATGTAAAGATTAGTGTCGTTCTTTTAATATAGTCGGCAGAAGAATTGGCTGCAACAGGCGAACAACAAACAAAAAGTAAACGAGAGAAAACAAATGAGTAAGTTAGAACGCATCCATCGAGCTACTTGCCTGGATATTTGTCTTTTTAAGAATCTTGCAAAGAAAATTTCGACTGACACAGTACATATTGTTTTAGAACACTTGATTTGCTTTATGAACGTGAAATGGCTGAAAAACAACAATTACATAAATTAACTGGACGGTAAAACGAAAGAAATGTATTTCTAAAAATTATTTTTGAATTTTTGTTATACTAACAATAGCCGATCGACATTTGGAGGTGCGACATATGTAATGTGTAATGCAAAAGGTATTGGTGAAAATCAACTTATTTGCCATCGACCATTGCAAAGTCTCAATGCCATGGAATTCGATCGAGAAAAACGTCGTTTTCGTCGACCGAAAAATCGTGCACCTGTTAAAAATGATTTAGATGATTCACAAAATCATCATTCAGCATTGGGAATTCGATTATTTCTACGAGAATTTTGTTTAGCATTCTTAGATAATTGCTATAATATACTTATGCCTCATGCAAGGGTAATTATTCGTCTCTGGAAATATTATATTTAATTAGACCGCTTTAATAAATTTTCTCTTAGGATATGATTATCAAATCGACATGTTTACTGAGTGATGAAACTAATTTCTTTTGGTCAATAAGATTCTTTACAGAATTTAATCGACATGCACATACATCAATCGATCGTATAAGGTTTGATTTCTTATTGTCTCTCATCGAATAGAACGGGTTTCTTTATTTAGTGAAACATTACAAATGAATACATTTCATTTACTTCATACAAAAATTGATCACTATAGAGAAATGATTAAAATCGATAAAACTGAAGCTAGACTTTGGGCAAAACGGTAGATTTTAGAAAAACTTCAAAAACAACAAAAACTCATTATTTATTTCTATTAAGATTGCAAATAGGCTTTGGTGCATTTAAAGAATATATTCTCTGTGTTAAATCTATGTTAACAAATTCAAGTGAAGTTGTCGTTCGAGCTGCAACAATTATTAAAAGTAAATAAACTTTAGATCATATTTCACGACGTTTTTTTAATCTCAATTTTTTTTCTGTCTTGCATAGATAATATATTTTATATGCAAGAATATCGTGAACAGATTTATATTTTACTTAAAGATTTTGATAATACAAAAATGACAAGGTACGAAAATAGTTTTGTTCTCTGTTGTTGAACTATTTGATTTAATCGGATAGTGCCTATCTTCATGATCTAATTGGATGTACTCATGAATTTCTTAAAATGCTTGAAGAACATACAACAAAATTGAAACATGTTTTTGTTCAACGCCGTCGTGTGGCTCGTAAACCAGGAATAAAGAAAAATAAACAGAAACAAAAAAATGTAAATGAAGGTAAATTAATTACTGCGAAACAAAGTGTGATACAAAAGAATCGTTTGTTCTTAGAAAAAAATGAACCACCGAATGAACAATTGGAAGAAGAATGGCAAAGTCAAATAGCTGAACGTTTATCAAGTTTATTACAAGGTTTAGAAGAACCTACTATTAATAAATCAGAAGTTTGTCCATTCGATGCACTTTCCGATGTTCCTATTGATGATCAAAGGTTTTTGGAAAATGTTTTTTCCTATTTGAATTTCTAACTGGTAACTATTTATTAGTCTTACGGCAGTTGCTCGTATTCAACATGCACTACGAACAAATAAATTAGATGAAGCTATTGCATTATTTCGTGCTTCGCGGTAAATATCGATTGATGAAATTATCGTTAGATTTTTCTTTCTTTTTTTGTTATCCCAGAGAAGTTTGGCCAACGGAGAAAACATTCGGTTATGAAGATATTGGAGCTGAAGAAGAATTTAATTTGCTTCGAGAAATTTTTATGACATCAAAAATGGATAGTAAGGAGTTGTAGGATTATTTTATTTTATTTTGATTCACATGTTTGTTTTTTTAATATAGATCTTTTACCAAAACATTCTGATGAAGACGAGGAAAATGATGAAGAAGAGCCACACGAAGCAGGGCATGAAGAAGGTATTTTCTTAGCAATTTATAAGTCTACATCGATTCTAAAAAGACGAAAATTTTCTGTAATGTGAAATTTTAAAACTTTTTAGCACACAAGAATTTCATAGATTATTTCTTTCTAATGACTCTGTACTTTTAGACGACGAAGAATTAATTGAAACCATTGAACGTGAAGAAGAATTTGACTTTAAAAGATTTATAAGACGGTAAGTACAAGAATCTCTACCAACGTTACATTTCTAGTGCTGACAAGGTTGTTAGATCCAACTCAATTAGTTTGGCTATTTCTCCACAATTAACTCTTTTCAACAAGTAATAGATCTTCGCTATACTACTCTGTATATACAATACAACAACTATCCGGACAACGATTAGTTCACTCATTGTATTTTTAAGATTTCTCATTAGATAAAGAACAAAGATAGATTCTCGTCAGCATCTGATAGCAATCAATCGTTTAATTGATGTCTTATCAATATTTTTCCAAAAAAAGTCGATCAATTGAAAGAAAATATTTTTCGGATTATTTTAGTTTCGCACATTCAAGTATACTTTGTTCCTATATTGATGTTCTTCGTACATACAGAACTAATACACCATTTTTAAATCATTGTATAATTCGTATGTTTTATCGTGTATCAGTGGATTGTAATTTTACTGGTATACTTTTTCAAATGTCATTATTTCGAATTTTTCAAAAATTTCATCTTGATCCAATGGCAAAGTTACAACAATTTTCAGTAAATCTTTTTTTTTGTATCGCATCATCTTTTGTTTAAGAAATTTTTCTTTAACCTTTAGGAACTATTACAATTTGGTACTTGGTTGTTACGTAAATTTTTTGTAGCTATACAAAAGAATCCGTGTATATATGCGGAATTACTTTTTTGGAAAGATCGAAGCCTTGTCGAAGATATGCTTGATGGATATCGTCAAATCACTGCTGACCGTACGAATGAAGGAGAAAAGTAAGAAATTTCTTTATTATTATTATTAAATCTTATTAATTGTTTTCATGCGTTCAGAAAAACGAAAGCTGCTTCATGGTCGATTGAACATCAAATTGAGCTACGAGATATTTATAGAAAAATCAAAGAAGAACAAGCAGAAAATCTTGGTCGGTAGAACTGAATGTTTTTGATTATATTTTTATTTATTTGATAACATGCATAGGACTTGAAAAAGTTGATGTTGTCGATCGAATTATGTTAGAATTAACGGATAAATCAAAAGCAAGACGACAAATAATCAAAGAATTAAAAATCCAAGGCTTGATTAAATCTACTAGAGAGCTTAGAATGTAAGATCAAATTTCTATTTGAATTATTTTGCTATTGTAATTATTGTTTTTTTTTATTAGCAAAAAGGCTCCAAAAGGTCGATCAAAGAAAAAAGATCTTCTTAACAATTCAAAATTACTTGGATCTGATTCAGATGTTCCAGGTGTGGAAGATAGCGATGATGATCGTGATGATCATAATGATGAGAAAGAAGAAGAAGATGATGATGATGATGATGATGACGACGACGATAAGCATCATTCTATTGAAAATAAATCGGCTTCATCGGAACATAAAGCAAATAAATTAGTTTCATCAGAATCTGATCAAGATAAGTCAAATGATTCAAATTCAAAACCCAATGATATCGTATCAACAGCGACTACCAAAATCTCTCAACAAACAAAACAAGTAGAAGATGAGGATGATGATGAATCACTGCCTATTATAACAAAGCAAACTCGTAAATATGAATCTTTATCAATGTTTGATGATGTTGATGATGATGATGATGATGATATTTCTACATCACGTCCAATCAAGAAAGCACGTCGACAATTGGTGTCTTCAAGTGAAGATGATGAATAGTTTATTTTTCTACAGTTATTTTCATTTTTGTCTTTCTTGTATTACAATAAAACAATATCAATTATCATATCTATTTCTGTTTTGATACACTTATAGAAATTTCTCTTATAATCAGTGAGATAGTAACAAACCAAAACATACGAAGAATAGCTATCATTTAAGAAATAAACACCACCAACAGATACTATGTCATTTATCAGCTCTCTAATATGCGAAATTATGGGCGAAAATTATAGACACGTAGAAGGCCTCTAATGATGATATTTATCAAATATTTCCCATTTCTGTATTTTTGATGTAATAATAATTGTACATATGTTGTCCGATAAATAGAAAGAAAAACAAAAACATAAATCGACTAGGATGAATAAAGAATATATTAATCAGATAGGAGTCCTATGTCTATATTATTTGTTTCATACACCTGTAAGAAAAATATAAATTCACAATTATTAATATGTACAAAGTCTTCTATTTCTCATCACAACTATCCTATATAACTGTTGAGAGACATACGACATAATGTTATTATTTTTTCTTCTCTTATTTTTTTTTTCTTTTTTTGTACATTATAATCAATGTGTTAATCATGCTCTCTTATATACTGCTGTAATAGTATTGCTGGTAATACTGTAGTCTAGTTGTGGGAGGAAGAATGAGAGATGCATAGTGTGCAGCATGAAAGACAATATATATATATATTATAGCGAAAGAATGTAGTATCTTCCCTTCTCTTCTTTCTCTGTACTTCACATTCATATGCTTGATTATAAATGCGCATACACACGAGAGAAGAAAAGGAATTTCTTACTATGACTACAGACTGCTGACATTTTATCTGACCATGTTATTATTGTTTTCTTTGTCTGAACCATACACGTATATGCGGGTTTCTTCCTTTTTCGGTTATTCTCTCGATTGCACGCGTCTTCTCTCCTGTTTTTCCTTGCGATTATGACTGATCGATATATTTATATGTATATATATATATATATATATTAGAAAAAGAAAAAAAATGACTGGTTCGTTCTATTAATATCGTGTAAGAAACATAGATACATCCGTTCATGACGGTGTTTCTTTCTTCTTCTTTTTTCCTACATATAGTTTTATCTGTACAAGAAAAGAAGCATAGAACGACCTCTGCTACTCATTGTTCCTTGAAGTTAGTGCTCTTCTTACGACATATATTCTACCCTCACGCTAATGATATTTCCATAAATGAGAAATCGAGTATCTTGTTTGAATATGTCGACATCAAAGTTCGAATAAGCCATTGTCTATTAACGATTGTCTCTATTGTTTTTCTATTAAACATAACTGACGAAGCAGCGCTAAATCAGCTGAAAAACGTTCAAAGAAAGAAAAGAACACGATCCTGTATTGTAAGTATAAAAATATGAATATTATGAATTCTGTCATGCGCGTTCAAGACAAAAAACGTTACGAAGTATACTTGAATTTTGAAGTAGAATAATCTTTGTTATACTAGTATGCACTTGACAATAGTATAGTACCAAAATAGGAGACAATGAAAAGACAGTATATGGCATGTCTGCTAATATTAGAAGAGAGAGAGAAAAAAAGCAGGTTTTATGTAACTCATATCGTAATAGGACTCTGTATTAGATCAATTATCGATCTATAAATGTTAGTTTTGTTTTACATAGTGCGATTAAAAGACTATCTATCGATGGTGAGAATTGTTCTTCATTGAACTTTTCGATGTTTGCCTTTTGTTCTTTGCTTTGTTTCTTTTCTTGGTCGACATATGAAAGATTAGTTATACCACTCATCGAGTGTTCACCACAATGCCATGTCTAAAGTCAAGAGAAAGACAAGGAGAAGATCATCGATATGCTATCGGGCGATGAAATGTCGCTCATTATATAAATATATAGATATATATATAGCGAGAGAGAGAGAGAGAGCGGGGAAATCTACACACTTGCATATATATATTCATAGGATGTTCTAGTGGAGAAAAGGGTAGGTTAAATAGATAAATGGTTTAATTAAGCTATTTACTTTATGTAATCTATTAATCATGATTTTGAAGATGACTAAGATTACTCCTACATCTTACGCCTTCTTGAAAATTCACCTTTGTGATTCAGAAAGAAAAATAATGTGCTTGTGAATATGTGTGGGTAAGTGTTCCCATAAAGAGTAGAAGGAAGAAAATGAACTTATTCTTTCTTTATTCTATTATTAATAAATCCATATAAGTGCAGAAATATTTTAGATGTTTGACAGTTCATTAGATTGAATCTACACGTATAGAGAGGTAGGTTACTTGCAGATGCAATGCACACATAGTTTATCGGAGGAATAATTATATTTTTATTCGTCTCCATAGGGTAGTTGACATTCATTCAACTTAGTATGCAAGTCAGAAATAGTTTAATTTTTTTTTGTTTTGCCTAAATTGATACCTGATGTATCTATGAACAACGAGGTGCCCTTTGTTTTGTAAGGCAGTTTGTATTAGTTTAATTCAATTGATGAGGTTACTATAGTTATTTTGATACAAGAAAAAAGAAACGACCTTTATTTATTCAATAAATCATAGAAGAGCAAAAGATAAAATGTTTTTCTGTTTCAATGATCTCTTTTTAATAAATTACATCGATAAAAGTCATTGTGATATTTTTCTCGTACATAAGATAATGTCTGTCTGTGTTTAAAGTCGTTTACTTCTTGTTTTTTATCAAAATATCTCATCGCGTGCACGCACATCTAATACAGGTACCTTTATTTTTTTATATTTCTTCGCTCGTTTGGGTGTGTTAACTGTTTCTTTAGTAGAGGTTGGCGTTGGAGATTTTATTATTCTGTTCTTTCTTCCTTTCATATTCGCATACATACTTGCATACATACATGGATATAAATATATATATATATATATATACGAATCAGAGACATACTAAAACCCAATTTTTGAAAAAAATTTTCATTTGTTCTGTTTTTTTCTTTTCTTCTCATCAAATAGGTGAATCACATATCTACGATTCGAAAACGAATAACCATCTAAACTAACCAGTGCGGGTCGTCGTTATAGGAAAAGAACAAGAAAGAAAGGAAAAAAAAACTTTTGAACAGAAAGAAAAAAGAAAAAATTGTCAACTATGTACAACCAGTCAGTAAACGGCTATTCAGGTGGAGGAGGAGGAGGCGGGCCTGGCTATACTGAAAATCCGCAACATAACGAGCAAGGTGAACATTTAGACGAAGACGATTTTGGACGAACCGAAGAAGGTAAATAACAAGATATGAGAATGAAACGAAAAAAACGTCAAGACAACATTCTTGTCTTATCTTAATCTATTTATTGGCTCTTCTATTTTTGAATAATTTGTTCTTGTTTAAGAATTTTATGAAGATATGCAGCGAGAATTAGCTGATGATGCTCCATGGAAAAGAATTCAACAGAATACATTTACACGTTGGGCAAATGAACATTTAAAATTAGTTAATCGTCATATTGATGATTTACAATCCGAATTAAGTGATGGATTGAATTTAATTGCTTTGATTGAAGTTTTATCACAGAAAAAAGTTCCACGTCATAATAAACGACCGAATTTTCGTTCACAAAAATTAGAAAATGTATCTGTTGTATTAGATTTTCTTGAAAATACTGAACGTATACGTCTTGTTAATATTGGTAAGTTTATTTTACCTATTGGACATAAAAATGTATGGAAGTGTAGTGAAGAGATTTCTTCAGGGTATAGAAATGTACTTAAGACAAGTGCGTTAAGATTTTCTTCTTTTTTTCCTGTTAGCTTTCAGTGTTATAGTATTATATGAGAGAGTTTTTACTTAGTTAATCACGCTTTATCAATATTGTCTAATTCGTTATCGAATATTTTGTAAGACAACAAAAGGTTTCATATTTCATTAAAATAAATGAAATCGAATAAAAAAAGAAGAAGAAGAAAAAACTAATACAACTTTGATGCATCGAGAATCGATGAAGCAATGAGCTGGAAAGAATATAGATTCGATATTCTGTTCGTTTAATGAAGATGAATTAAGAATGTATATATATATATATATATATATATCAATAGATAAAGAATAAATAAAATCTTGTAAGCAATGAAACATATTTCTGCAATAAAAATATGCACGTTAGAATTAATTTTATCAAATTTCATATCATCATTTATTTTATTTTATTTTAAATTGTGATTTATATTCTCTAATATTTGCAATAGAAATGAATGATTCTTCAAGATGCGATTGACATGTGTCCTCAAGGCGCATGACCCTGAAATAAACGTTAAGATGAACCTTGATATCGATTTTTTCTCGTTCGAAGGTCATAAAAAGCTTGCAGATATTACAAATCAACCTAGTTCAAACAGTAATTTATAGAAAAAAGAAAAAAAAATCTCAAAGAGTATAGTTTCGAATTCAAAGATATCTCACAAACGTCATTGAATTCTAACGAAAAATGGTTTCCTCTATATGTATTTATATTCGAAAATTTAGATGCTTCACATATTGTCGATGGTAAATTAAAATTAATTCTTGGCTTAATATGGACCTTAATTTTACATTATTCTATTTCACTACCAATGTGGGAATTCGACAAAGCCGATACCCCTGGCCTAGCAAAAGATATGACACCGAAACAAAAACTGATGCATTGGATACAAGAAAAATTACCTCCAGAATTACCAATCACAAATTTCACATCCGACTGGAATGATGGTCGTGCTATTGGTGCACTTGTTGATGCATGTGCACCAGGTATAAATAAATATAAATATATTAATTATAGTCAAGAACAAAACAATTAACATATCTTTATTTTCGTTCTTACAGGTCTCTATCCAGACTGGAGTGATCGTGATCCACAAAATGCATTAGACAATGCCAAGGAAGCTATGGATTTAGCTGAGCATTGGCTAGGTATTCCACAATTAATTCAACCACATGAAATGCTTAATCCAAAAGTCGATGAACAATCTATGATGACATATCTATCACAATACCCGAAGGCTAATATAAAATCGGGAGCACCTATCAGACCAAAAACCAATTCAGCACGAGTTCGATGTTATGGAAAAGGTTTGTACGTTAAATGATTATATGTTTTAAGAACACTGTTAGGGATCCCTGTGCTTTCTTGATGTTAATAACGAATGAGTACCATAACGATGGAACTAACTTTATCATTGAAGAAAGAGGAGTATATAGAGATCGAATATGTATCAGAGAATGAGTGAGTAATACAAATGTCGAGGAGTCGAGAAATAAACATATGAATGTAACATTTCTCCTCACTAACAGAAACGTGGGTTCACGCACATTAAAAGATACAAAAAAGAAAATTGAAACAAATGAGAATGCTGATACAAAGTGGAACAAGAACAAAAGAGCATAAGAAACAATAATATAACGATACTAAGGAAAATAAAAAGCAGAAAGAATCAATGCGATGGATATGTGGACTCAGCTCTATAAACTGTTTGGATGTACAAAACGATATCGACAATAGTTTTAGATGCAATACATACGATGAAAGTTTTTGAGAGACGAAAGAATAACGATACAGCTCAGAAAATTTGTATATTGAAAACCTAGATGGTCGATAAAAAATCTGCCATTTTAGATAATTTAAGATTGATACAACAAGACGAAAGCAATTTTGAAAATGTCTTTCATAAGTTGTGTTCTGAGTTTTTTTTCGATTGAGTCATAGAACGAATACCGATTTGATACCGAATGCCAAATGTCTGAATGAGGATGTGAGCGCTCCCAATGAACTAGAGACATCGTATACCATAGTTTTCGTTTGTTTTGGTTAGCGGGGAAAGATTTGAAAGAGAAAGTCTTTCAAAACTAGAGAGAAACAGTTTTGCATTGTTGTTTTTTCAGGAAAAAAGATATGATTAGTTAGAATTTGTAAGGCTTTCTTATTCAATTAAGAAAAATTTTTTTTTCTGCTTTCTTGTAAATAAATATGTGAAAAAAAGATTAACGAGAAAAAATTTTTGTTTTTCTAGTCGCAACTTTTTACGTTCATAGCTTCTAATTTCAAAGTTAACGTTCTTGGAAAATTATTTCATGGTTAGCCGATCACTCATCATTGCTGTCGTCATAATTGTTTTGAATGTATATAGTGATATTGCGAGATTTTGCTCTTCCTGAATGCATGAAAAAGTTTTGAACAATATCATCTAAATGAAAATAGATCAATGTAAAAAATAGTTCGAACTTAAAGAGAAAATAGTTTGGACCTAAAGAGGAACTAGTTTGAATCTAAAGAGAAAATAGATTCATATAAAATAGAAACTAGATGATTGCCTTTGGTAGGCTTTATTCAGTCTACAAATAAATTAAAATCGTGTACAAAGTCGAAAAGAAAATTTCCAGGGAGAAAGCTATAACGCAAAAAATATTTGAGCGGGGGAAATCCCCCACTCCCCCCACTCATCGTAAACTATGTCGTATACTAAAAAAATTTTTGTTGGTTACGGACGTTAATAAACAATTGCAACGATGGTAATGGCAAATGCATATGAGGATTCACTTGTTTTGAGAATATAACATCAAGAAAGAGGGTCATGACACCAAAATGTTAGGGATCCCCGTGTCTTCTTAATGTTAATAACGAATGAGTACCATAACGATGGAACTGACTTTCTAATTGAAGAAAAAGGAGTATATATAGAGGGCATATGTGTCAGGGAATGAGTGTACAAGTGTCGAAGAGTCAAGGAATAAACATGTCTGTAACAAACACAAAGAAAAGGATCCAGCTGATGCCTTTTTTTTCAATTTTTTCACTCTCTCTTGTCAGATGAATTAACATTTGCCTTTATTCTTCATTCACGGTCACTTTTTGTAGCAGACATTTTTATGCAATGACTTCATCGACAGAATCTTACTTTTTTAAACATCACATAAAAAAATCGAAAAATATAGTCGAAGAGCAATGGATTAAACGGATACATCATTTTCGTCCTCGTTCTCGTTTGTTTGAATATTATAGTTTAATTCGAAATACTTATTCATTTTCTTTTTGTTTCTGATTAGGTATTGAACCAAACGGTAACCATGTCGATACGCCAGCAAAATTTCATGTTGAAACCTTTGCTGCTGGCAAAGGTAATGTTGATGTTATTGTTATTAATCCAAAAGGACAAAGAGAAAAAGTAAAAAGAATTTTGAAAAAATTAGTTTTTGCTATCAAAAATATTTATTCATTAGTGTGATGTTGATATTTGTAATGATAAAAATCAAACATATGATTGCACATATTATCCTGCAATGGAAGGACAATATAAAGTAAGCTAAGATAGATTTTACAAAAAAAAGATAACTAGGCTATTTTTCTTTTTCTTACGTAGGTTATTGTAAAATTTGCCGGGCAAGAAGTACCAAAGTCTCCATTTTCACCTTATATCGACGGTAAAGCAGGTGATGCTAGTCGTTGTAAAGCACATGGACCTGGTCTAGAAGCAAACAGTGTGATCGTTGACAAACCCACATGGTTTGAAATTGATGCAACAGGTTTGTTGAAATTATGCATTGATTTTGTTTTTTTTTGTCTTATTGTTGTTGTTGTTGTTGTATACGATAAATTAGATGCTGGTAATGGTCTTGCCGAAGTTGTACTTGTCGATTCACATGGTCGACAAGATGTTGTACCTGTTGCTGTCAAACAAACTAGTCCAGGAAAATTCCGTTGTGAATATGTTCCACGTGAATCTGGCCTTCATTCAGTGAATATATTTTTTGCTGGTCGACCTATAACAAATAGTCCATATGGTGTTAATGTAGCATCATGTATGTAAAATTGAGTAAAAAATTGTTGTTTAAAAAAATAACACATAAAAGGCTTGTATAATAGCGTCAATTTCTTCATACGATGATATAAAAGATAGATTTACACCAAGTGAGGAGGACAATTATTCCTCAATTGAATTAGAACGATCAAAAAGTACAACTAGTGTTGATACAATATATCATGTCAGATTTAAAAATGGTTTGTTTAGTCAGTTTTGTTTTGCGTAGTGGGAGGTGGGGGGAAGGGGTTGTAATTTTATGTTGCTCAAAATGGTGATTGGATAGTTTTGTTTTGACTTTTTTAAGAGTGTATATTAACATTCATCTATTCATCTTTTTCTTGTCTTATTTTATAGCATCTGATGCCAAAAAATGTCGTGCCTACGGACGCGGTATTCAACCGAAAGGTATACGTACGGGTGATGTAGCTGAATTTCGCGTTTTTACCAAAGATGCTGGAGATGGTGTGATGAAAGCATTAGTAACTGGACCAGGTAAAGAGATTATTTGCCATTGATTGAATTGATTCATAAAAAAAATCGTTTTTTTAGAGGGTCTAGAAATTCCTTGTCGTATAACCAAAGCCAATAGTACAACATATGAATGTGGTTACGTACCAACTCGTATTGGACCTCATACAGTTAATATTACGTATGGTGGTGCTCATATACCTAAAAGTCCATTTCCAGTCGATGTTACACCATTTAAAGATTCTCGAATACGAGCATTTGGGCCGGGTCTTGAAGGTGGTGTTATTGGCTTTCCAGCAGATTTTGTTGTTGAAACAAACGGTGAAACTGGTTCATTAGGTACGTCATAAAATGCTTTCTTATTTTGTTTTGTTCGAAAATAAATTTGATTATTCAAACTAATTCATTAGGAGATATTAGTAAGTATTATTCTTGAAGTGTATCCTCCTTTTTTTTTGGTATGATATACGCATGGATTGGATCTTCGGGTTTTTCTTTAGCGTTTTTATTTTCTATACATTTAAAATTTCAATTTTTCTTTTCTTATTTTGAAGGTTTTTCAATCGAAGGGCCATCACAAGCACGTATTGAATGTAATGATAATGGTGATGGTTCAGCAAATGTTCGATATTGGCCAACCATATATGGTGAATATGCTGTACATGTTCTTTGCAACGATGAAGATATACCACATTCACCATTTATGGCATGGATTGAAGAGCCAGGAAATTTTGATTCGGATAAAGTAAAATGAAAATAGTTCGTTTTGTATGAACTTTAAAGTAAAATTGAAACCATCTTTAGGTTAAAGCGTATGGTCTTGGCCTTGAACCATCAGGACAAATTATTGATAAACCAACTGAATTTACAATTGATACACATAATGCTGGCGAAGGACAATTACGTGTTCAAGCTATTGATCAAGACTATCAGCCAGTTGATGTTCATGTAAGAAATAATGGCAATGGCACATATATTTGTCGGTATACGCCAAGAAATGCGAATCGTCATTGTATTCTTATTGATTATGCTGGCGTTGCTATACCACATAGTCCATTTCGAGTAATTTTCTTTTTATATCTTTTGTTGACAAAAAAAACAAAGCAATATAACACGATCGGAAAATTTTCAGGTTTGGCCAACAGAACCATCGAATCCATCAAAAGTTCGTGTTTATGGGCCAGGCGTGGAACGTGGTGTTAAAATGAATGCTCCGACACATTTTACAGTTGATTGTAAAGAAGCAGGACCAGGTAAAGAAGAAAAAAAGAATTGTTTTCTATTGTTTAATATTTTGTTTGTCTTACTAACATATTTGATTCACTTATAAAAATGCATGATTTGTTAACTTTATTTATTTGCATGTTAGTGATTTCTTCTTCTTTCTCATCTACTAATCTCAATCATCGATTTCGTTCACTTGATTCGCTCGATGTCGATAAGTGTGACAATGATATTATACCATATAAAATTGATATACAAGCTTTAGATGATGAACAACAACATTGTTCATTTGCTGCACAACATGATGATAAAAATAATGCATTACATGTTACATATAGACCTAAAGCACGTGTAACACTTGTGAATGTTGCTGTTATTTGGTAGATGCTTTTTTTTGCTCGTTTTTGTTTTTACTATGATTATTATGAAAAATCTGCTTGCTTACTAACTCAATTTACTAATAAAATATTTAGATTAGATTTTTGCGTCAGCTGTTTTAAAAACTGAAATAAATTGATTTATTATTCATTTCAGGAGATATATCAATTGCTTTAACTGATACGAAAAATCAAGATGTACCATTTACTATTGATGATAATCAAGATGGAACATTTACTATAGCTTATACACCTAAATTACCTGGTATCCATTGTATTAGTGTTCTCTTTGGCGATAATGAAATACCTATCTCACCGATTAAAGTTACTGTTGAAGCAAGTGTTGATGTAAATAAAATACGTATTGAAGGTCTTGATACAAGTAAGTTTATACTCATTAGAAATGAATATTTTCTTATAGTATTCGACAAGACAAGAAACAGAGTTTTTTCTTCTTTCTATGTATGTTTGTATTGACACAAGCAGCTTTGTTAGTTCTTTTCGTTTTGTCTTTTTTTCTACACGCATACTTCTATCTCGATCTCTCCTAATTTACATCGTAGTGCCTTTTGTTGGACAACCTGCTCAGGTAACATTGAATACATTAGTAGCTGGTCAATTACCAGCAAATGTAGTTCATGCTCGTATTGTTGGACCAACAGGCAATACACAAGAAGCAATTATCACACCAGCACCACAAGGCTACAATTTACGTTTTAATGTGCCTGAACCAGGTGTTTATGTAATCGAACCCGATGTATGTACATTACCTTTAACTCCTGTGCAAATTACAGCTATTGAACAACTTGATCCGAGTAAAGTACGTGCCTATGGGCCAGGTCTTTCGCAAGGCACAGTTAATAAACCAGCCGATTTTATTGTTGATACACGTGGTGCTGGTAATGGTCAATTAGCTGTTACAGTTGAAGGACCATCGGAATCGAAAATTGATTATCAAGATAATAATGATGGTAGTTGTCGTGTTACTTATCATCCGACAGGTAGTTTTATTGTTCATTTTTCACCTTGCCGTTATATTTATCGATTTTTCATCGTATTATAATATATATATATACAGTCTCTGGTAATTACAATATCAATATATTATATGAAGGAAAACATATTCCTGACTCACCATTTCATTCTGCTGTACGAGCTGATCTTGATACACATTCTATTCGTTGTTATGGACCTGGTCTTGATACGAATGGTGTGTATTAATACTATGTGGGAACAACGACAATATATCTATATCTATATATTTAATCATTCGCATTGCATGTCTTATCTTGCCATAAAATAATTTTGTCCTGCATGAACTACTCTTACTACTCCTATTCCTACTACTACTACTACTACTACTACTACTGCTTTCCCTTTTGTCTCTCATGTATTTACGTTTGAGATAGAAATATTTCTAATTGAATGAATAAGCGCAAATTGATTTTTCATATGTATAAATAGAAGAAAAAAATGCTCGTAGAAATATTCTTCTAGATCGTTTGATCTGTTACTAATCTTTTTTATTCGAAGACTATTTGTAAGGATCTTATATTAATACGATAATATGCTATGCTTTTTTGGTGCATGATGGAATGCTTCACAATTTAACTTCTTCAATTCTACTTTTTAATATTTTCGTTCATTTCTAGGAGTATTTCTTGAAAGTCCAACTGATTTTACTGTTGATGCTAAATTAGTTACGGGTAGTGGTTCAGGTCGTGTCGAATGTTTATTAACATCGCCAAGTGGTCGAGCTGTTCGATGTCCTGTTAAAAATATGTCCGATGGAACTTATCTAGTACAATATGCACCTTATGAGCCAGGTTAATTAATAGAAATCAAATTAGTAAATAGACACAAAATTATTTCTTTCTTTATTTTTCCTCCAGGCATGCATCAATTAGAAGTAACTTATGAAAATATTCCTGTTCCCGGCAGTCCATTCCGTGTCAGTGCTGTTCCCGGTTGTGATTCAACGCGTGTACGCGCCTATGGGCCCGGCCTTGGAAATGCAATAACCGATGAGTCAACAACATTTACTATTGAAACTAAAAGTGCTGGCCAAGGTAGTCTCGGTTTAGCTATTGAAGGGCCATCAGAAGCTAAAATGGTTTGTAAAGATAATCAAGATGGTACTTGTGTTATGGAATATTTACCTGTAAGAAATGAAAAGAAAACAAATCCTTGAAAATTTAAAATTGATGATTATGCTGTTTTGTTTAGACTAAAGCCGGTGAATATGATATAGCAATAAAATTTGCCGAACATCATATTCCCGGTAATCTAGTGATTTATTTACATAATGAAAATCTAATGATTTATTAGTTTTTTCTTTCTTTCTTTGACTTTATTATTACTTTTTAAGGTTCCCCATTCCGCGTCAATGTACGTGATCGACTCGATGCTAACCGTGTCAATGTCAAAATGAGTTCAACTATCCGTGCTAATGTTTTACAAGAAATCATAATCGATGGACAAACTGCTGGACCAGGCGCTCCATCCATAGACATCACTGATATACATGGTAAGATTTCATTTTCTTTAATTTAGTGTCTTGTTTCTTTTTGATAAAAGAAGAACTATAATTCACCTCCTTCAATAACAATCATTCATGTATATGTGTATTTATTTAAAATGAGCTTATTTACGCAGAATAGAGCTATTCAGAGAGAAGTATACCTTTCTCTTTCTTCGTGATCGATTTGAAATCAAAAAGAAAAAGGTAATACGATGAGGAGGATGAAGAAAAACAACATTGTTGTACGTATCGATGCAAAGGTAAAGATGAAGACGCCAAGGAGCATATACGTATATGTATGTATACGCATGTTGGAACCAAAGAAGAAGAAGAAGAAGAAGAAGAAGAAGAAGAAGAAGAAAAGAAATAAAGCAATAACATAGCAATGAAGGACAGACGGAACCACTATTACAATCTAATCGTGTTTCATTAACCTTTTCCTCCTGTTCGATTGCTTTTTATATTTTATGTATCTCAATTTATTTATTTATTGAGAAGTACGTGCGCGCGTGCCAAAAAAATTCTCAACCTTCATCGATTTTGTTCAATCGGAACGTCGATAAATATTTCTTCCATTCTCTCTGATAAGGCGATTCGACATACGAGTACAACTTGAGAAGCTTAGATTCCTCGTTTTCTTTCTTCTCTATTCGGCTCCACTTTCGATTAAAATGAACACTATCGTTTAAACTTTTTTCTCTTTTTTTTATTCCTTTTCTTTTTTCATTTTTCACATATGAATTTGATTTTCGATTTGTGTAACAAGTACAAGTTTGTTCTCTCCTCAACTCTCTTTCTCTCTCGCGCCTTGCTCTACTTGAAAAGAGCACACACAACTCATTTTTTATTTATTATTATAGGTCGTCGAAAGCCGGCTAGTATTCGACCTAGAGGCGAAGGCGTTTACGTTGCAGAATTCACTCCACAAGCAGAAGGTCCACATCGTATTGATATTAATTGGAGTGATAAACCAATACCACAAAGGTTCGATTTTTTTTGCAAAGAAAAAAAACCACAAATTTTGAATTTTACATTTATTTTTCATTGTTTATAGTCCGTTTAATATTCAAGTGCTTCCTCTTTTCGAACCCAATAAAATCATCATAGACGGACCTGGTATTCGTAACGGTATACCTGCATCACTTGAAACATATTTTCGTATCGATACACGTGACGCTGGTTTCGAGCAACCCGACATTCTAATTAAAGTACGATATAGCATTCTTATTACTTTTTTCTTACAAAGAAAAAAAACATTGAAATCTTTTAGAATCCCGAAGGTCTTTTAACAACATCGAAAGTAATTAATAACGCAGACGGAACATATAAAGTAATATATAAGCCGAATGATGTCGGTCGATATTTAATTAATGTTAATTATGGTGGCATTCCGGTTAATAATTCTCCATTCAACGTGAAAGTGGAACCAACCGGAGATCCAACGAAGTGCCATATTTCGGGTATGATCTTTTACGAGTGTTCTTTTTTTTTCTTTTCATTTGACTTACGATTATTTTATCTTATATTTAAATTTTTAGGCAATGGCATTAATCCTAATCTTCAAGTAGGTGAGGAATATTCAATTACTGTTGACACACACGATGCCGGCCCGGGCGCAGTTACATGTCGTATTCGTTCAACTCTTGGCAATGATCTTGATCTTGATATTGTTGACAATGAAGATGGAACATACAATTTATTCTATACACCCCATAATCCAGGAAACTATGTTATTAAAATTAAATTTGGCGGACAAGACATCCCAGGCGGTGATTTTGTCGTAACGGTAAAGAAAAAGAAAAAGAAAATTCTCCATATGTCCCTTGCCTTTATTTATTACTAACGAGAATATTTGTTCAATAAACTAACATGCTACTTAGACTTCTTCATCTATAGTAGGCATAGTTATAAAAAAAAAGACAGAAAAGACCAAAACGATAGCTTGAAATTCGATTTATATTACTCTTGAACTTCTTCTTCTTCTTATAGGGTACAACAGATCTCAGGGTATGATTATGTTTAACGCTCATTATCTCACATAGGTGTCAAACTAATCAATAAATAGGTCAAGATTACAGAATAAAACGATTGATGATAGATAAAAAAAAACGAAGGAAAAAATTGAAAAGAGAACTTCTATCATATCCGGACATGATTTCGTTTTCAATTTTGCTCTTGTTTCACTTTGTTGTTATGTTAAATCTAGTCGTCTTTGTCGTCTTCTTATTTGCTTTTATAATGCTTTTAAATAATCTGTATAGTTGATTTAATTATTTTGCTTATTTAAAGGCTGGCGATACTCATAAATATATTCGAAATCAAACAGATTCTTTTACAACAAGTCAATATCGTCCTGTCGATTTTCGTTTACCTGTTGGCGGTGGTAAACTTAGTGATATTACTGGTAAGATATTTGGATGGAATAGTTTTTCGCCTTCTCTGTCTCGTCTCCTATACCTCATATATACAGTTATTGATAAGAATTTTGAAAAGTATACATGCTTCCGGTGTTCGGTGTTCTTCATATAAATAGTACATAAAAGAGAGAGTGAGTGAGAAAGACAAGCAAAGAAAAAAAAATGATCGAATACGGCTTTATTGAACGTTGATGCGATGAGCATTATGCACAGGTAAACAGCCGGAGAGAAAGCAATAGTTACGCACATTCGATTGAACCTAGCATACAAACATACACATACATATATACATACACGTACAGACTGTTGTAGTAGTTAGAGAGTTAGATGGATTTCCAAGGTATTCATCAGTGGTATTCTTATAGAAAAATCAAACCTTTTTTTTTCTATTACTTTCGTTTTAGCATCAATACGAACACCAACAGGTAAATTTCATACCCCAATTCTTGACGACAATCTAGATGGAACTGTATCAATAAAATATCAACCCTCCGAAATTGGTTTACATGAATTAGATGTATTCTATCAAGGACAGCCCATAGCTGGTTCGCCATTTAAATTTCATGTTGATCAAGTACAAACAGGTTACGTTACAGCCTATGGGCCTGGTCTTAGTCATGGCGTTTGTAATGAATCAAGTAGCTTTCGTATTATTACAAAAGATGCTGGCTCTGGTGGTCTATCTGTAGCTGTTGAAGGAAGTTCAAAAGCAGAAATCCAATGTAAAGATAATAAAGATGGTACATGTGATGTAACCTATTGGCCGGTAATGAAAATCGAAAAAGAAACAAATTTTATATATTAATTTACCTTTTTTTCTTCTTTTAAGACTGCACCAGGTGAATATACAATTACAGTCAAATTTGCCGATAAACATATTGTAGGCTCACCATTTACTGCTAAAATAACTGGTCTACCACCAGCAATTGAAAATCAGAAACATTCACAAGTGATGGTTGGCAATCAAAGTGAAATAAGTTTACGTGTAACTGAAATGGATATTCATGATTTAAATGCAACCATACGTTCACCCAGTGGCATAGAAGATGTTTGTTTATTGAAAAAATTAGTTAATGGAAGTCTTGGCATATCGTTTATACCGAAAGAAATCGGTGATCATTTAGTAAATGTTTATCGTGATGGTAAACATATTAAAAATAGTCCGTTTCGTATACATGTTGGTTCATCAGAAATTGGTGATGCCACTAAAGTTAAAGTTTTTGGACGAGGTTTGAAAGAAGGTAAAGGAAAAGCTATTAAGAATATTATATAAGACAAAATATTTATCGATTTAGGTTATGCCAATCAAATTAATGATTTTACTGTTGTTACACGCGATGCTGGTTAGTTAGAATTTTAGAAATAACAAAAACAAATAACGAATAATATTTCATTTATGTCAATAGGTTATGGTGGTTTATCATTATCGATCGAAGGCCCATCAAAAGCTGATATTGAATGTCACGACAATGAAGATGGTTCATGCCTTGTTACATATAGACCAACAGAACCTGGTGTCTATATTGTTAATGTTAAATTTGCTGATAAACATGTACCTGGTTAGTAAACAAACAGATAGAAAGGAGGATTTCTTTAAAATAAAATGATGTTTCTTGTTTTTAGGTAGTCCATTTACTGTTAGTGTTGATGGTCATGGATCAAGCCGACTACGAGAAAGTATTATACGCGAACGTCGTGCTGTTGATATGACACATATTGGCAGTCAATGCGAATTATCTCTGAAAATTCCTGGTATAAGAAAATAAACGAAATGTTTTTGAATTATGTATTTCATTTTATGTTTTTACTTTGTAGGCACATCAGCTTTTGATATGAGTGCCTATGTTACAAGTCCAACAGGACGTTTAGAAAATTGTGAAATTGTGTAAGTAATTAAAATTTTGAAAAAAAATAAAAGCAAGAACTTCAAGATAACAAATTATTTTTGTTAATTTTTAGTGATCTTGATAATTGTAATTATTCTATAAAATTTGTTCCAAAAGAAATGGGTGTTCACACTGTTAGTGTTAAACATAAAGACATGCATATTCCTGGTAGTCCATTTGGTAAGTTAAAAAAAATAGATGATTGGTTGATCTAATACATAAATACATTCGTTAATTTAGAATTTACTGTTGGCCCATTACAAGGTGGTGGAGCTCATAAAGTTCGTGCAAGTGGTAATGGTCTTGTACGTGGTGAAGTTCATGCAACAAGTACGAATAGAAACAAAAGAAAAATTTCGTTTTTTTCTTATTTGAAATATATATATTCTAGATGAATTTAATATTTATACACGTGAAGCAGGTGCAGGCGGTTTAGCTATTGCCATTGAAGGTCCAGCTAAAGCTGAAATCGACTTTTTTGATCGTAAAGATGGTTCATGTGGTGTAGAATATTCATGTCCTGAACCAGGTGAATATCAAATATCAATTAAATTCAACGATGAACATATACCAGATTCACCATTTAATGTTGCTATCGTTCCACCATTTGGCGATGCTAAAAAACTAACAATACACAGTCTTAAAACCAAAGGTCTCGATGTTAATCGACAATATACATTTAGTGTTAATGTTAATGGTGCACGTGGTCATGTGGATGCTCGTATAACAGCACCAAGCGGAATGGAAGAACCATGTGTTGTACAAGAAATGAGTGATGATCATTACGCTATAAGATTCATACCAAAAGAAAATGGTGTTCATTGGATACATGTTCGTTTTAATGGACGTGATATACCTGATTCACCATTTCGTATTATTGTTGGTCAAGCTAATGCTGATCCAGGCCGAGTATTTGCTTCTGGCTCTGGTTTACGTCAAGGAGAAACTGGTAAAGATTAAGAAAATTGTTTATGTGCTTTTTATTTTGAAAAACTCTCATTTCATTTTAATTTTATTTAAGGTCAACCATGTGAATTTTTAATTGATACAACCAATGCGGGTGCTGGCGCATTAGCGGTTACAGTTGATGGACCATCAAAAGTTCAACTCGATTGTAGAGAAGTAATTGAAGGTAAATTAATTTCAATATGATTCGTTTGCTTTTATGATTGTTCATTTAAATGAACTTTTTTCTTCTTTGTAGGTTATCGTGTTACATTTGCACCAACAGCACCAGGAGACTATCTTATTTCAATTAAATTTGCTGGCACCAATATTGCTGGTAGTCCATTCAAATGTACAGTTGGAGGTAAGATGTCATGCATTATATTGGCTTTGTAAAACATGTTATAAAATGAATGATGATATATAGAATTAGTAATTTCGACTTCCTACTGCGAGCATTTAGTGGCAAGACATGTTCAGCATTATAAACGTTTACAATTTTTCATTACTCTATATTCAAAACAGTGCTACAGACACATTTTTTGTAACAACGAAGTGCATATTTAAAATTGGCATGGAATGACAGATAGGAAGTTAGAATTTTAATAAGTAGTTTTTTTTTATCAAATTTGACCTCTACTGATTCTATTTAAAGGTCGAGAGTTGATTAATTTATATTAAGCTGAAAATAATCTAATGGAATGTCAAAAAAGAAACAACAGATTTAGACGCTATTTATGAAAAATATACTATGCGCCCCCGTCCCGCGTTTTATGTCATGCCAAAAATTATTGCTATTTAATCGTAGATCATTTATGAAGTACTTTATTATTGACGTTTTAGAAGATTAAGTAAAATTGTTCTAACGAAGTCTATTCCAAAAATAGACACAAATAAACAATCATTCTATGACTCATTAGAATTTCATCTCATAAAAATTCTACGTTTTTTCTTAATAACTGAAAAATAAAATTTAGGTTCTGGATATAATGCAAATCGTGGCGGTAGTGGTGGTGGCCTAAGTACAATGACAACATCGTCATCCTATCTTCAACGTTCAGATGGAAAAATAACAACTCATTCAAGATATGATGCTACGGAAAAATCGGCATTATATTCATCGAGTTCAAGAAATAATAGTTATGCTACTGTTGATGCAAGTCGAGTACGTGCACAGGGTGAAGGTTTAGTACGAGCTTTTAGAAACGAAAAAGCAACATTTACAGTCGATACACGTGATAGTGGTAAGTTGAATGTTGTAATTAAAAATCGTATAGTTGATTTTATTTTTATATTTTTTCAAAGGAAATGCTATGCTGATGGTTGGTGTATTTGGTCCAAAATATCCATGTGAAGAAGTATTCATCAAACATATTGGAAATAATCAATATAATGTTCAATATGTAAGAATAACTTTGATTATTGTGTATGTCTACTGTTTTCATCATATTCTCGCTCTCCTGGTTTTAGACTGTTCGAGAGAAGGGTGAATATATGCTGATTGTTAAATGGGGCGATCAACATATTCCAGGCTCTCCATGGCACATTGAAGTTGTTTAAATCAAAACAAGAACTATATCCCTTGAGAACGAGAGCATCGAACAACCTTCTCTTATTTATATGCATATATGCTAGAGAATTTGTTTTTTTCCTTGTTTTTTTTTATTTTTTTCTTCGCCTTTATCTTTTGTTTTGAATTATCATTCAACGAAGTAGTATTGTTATATTCTCTCTGTATGTATGTATGCGCATGCTCAAACTACTTGTGTTTTGTTTTTTTACTATTACTATTATTATTATTACTATTATTATTATTATTATTATTATTATTATTCGTCAAGATGCTATGATGTGTGAAATGAGTTAGAAAAGAAAACACAAATCAGCAGTGGTCTCCTCGTTTCTACATCTATTCGTTCGGTTTACCTTATATCCGTTTCTTCTTGTTTTTTTTACATCATAGCTACTTGTATGCGTCGTTTTTTTTCTTCTTTAAAAAACCAACTGTTTCTCTCCTAATATATATATATATATATATAAACACATGTATTCATATAGACCAATATGATGTTGGAACCTTGTTTATTGTGAACTTTTCTTTGCTGTTTTGTTTTCATAGTTTTGGATAAATAAAAAGCTGCTTCTTTGTGTTTTCGATTTGCTTTATCTTTTTCTCATGTTCGTTTCTCGTTTTCTTCTTATGTATTTTTTTTTCTATTAAAAAAGATTTTTATGAACATGCTGAGAAAAGATTTACAATCTGTCCTTTTTTTTAATTCTATCTATGAACCAAGCAATAACAACATTCCTATGTGAATTCAGTCAATATTCTGATTGATTTGGATTTTACTATTTCCTTTTTTATTTTTAAAAATATCTTCGTAATCATAGTACTTAATTATGTCTCAGTTTGCAGACACTTTGGTTTTATTGACAACAATCAACATTGAATCAATAGATGAGAACAATTCGTAGTTAAAAGAAGAAGAAAAAAAGAAAGGGAAAAAAAGTGATGTGACTTACAATCATGAAAAAAAAGAGGAAGAAGAAATCTACCAACAGAATCGAGTGTGTGAGCAAATTCATGTGTAGCTATCTCCTCATGCATTATTTCCGGCGAGAACTATTGAAGAAAATTGGATTCTATCCTCTTTCTCGCTCTTTTTCCTTCCTTATTCAGCCGCCTTGTTTCTCAGCGAAAATATAATGCCTCGATGTTAGGATTAGTTTCCTTTGCTCAGTTTTTTCCCTTTTAAATAACAGAATATAAAAATCATTCATAGAGTAAATTCTGCTATTCATTGTAACAAACATGCATTCATCGTTATTCCGAAAAAATTTTCATGAAAGATATTTTTCATTACCATCAAACTTGGAACAAACAACATCATCATGTCCATCGACACCACCAATGTCAGCGACATGGCTCGAACCGCCACAAATCGGTTTGTGTCTGATGAAAGATGATCATCGTCAAGAAGTTTTTGATCTTGTTGTTGATACATTTTTTCGTGATGAACCATTAAATAAATGCTTAGCATTTGAAATACCACATGAACCAATTGAATTTACTGAACTTATCGTTTCGCATGCTTTACAAGATCAATGTTCATTTGTTGCTATTGATAGTCAAACTCAAAAAATTATCGGTGTCATATTGAATATAGTGAAACGTAACATTTCATTGACAAGCAACGATCATGAAGATAAACTTGATACAAGTGATTTTCAATCGGAAAAATTACGTTATATATTAAATGTTCTTAAACATGTTCATCGTAATATTGATTTATTTGACGAACTAAAAACGGATCATCTTTTACATACTGTTATTGTTGCCATTGATGCACATTATCGTGGTTTAAGATTGACAGAAAAATTAATTTGTGCAAGTATAATGCGTGCTAAAAATGATTTAAAGTTAAAGGGTGCATTTTCTGAAGCAACAAGTCTCTATTCATCGAAAGCATTTGTTAAACAAGGTTATCGTATTTATGATGAAATCATTTATACAAAATATGATGATATACGTTTAGCTAGTCTAGCTGGCGAACATGATCGATGTCAATTACTTGCCAAAGCATTGTAAAATGGCAAACTCTTCTTATTTTCTGTAAAAATTTCTGTATATAAAATGTTTGATGTTGTTTATTTTAATCAAAGAAGAAGAAAAAAAAAGGTTTCCTCTTTTTTCTGTCTGTTCTATATAGTTATATTATATACTTGTGTGCATATTTGTGCCTCAATATGCATGTAAACATGATGATGGTTTCGGTTGAACGGTTTGCTTGATTATAATGTAATAACTATATGTGTATGTTAGTTATATGTACATTTACACTATAAAAGTTAACGTAGTGTTTATATTAGAATAGTTATTTGTATGGCATCTAATGATGGTCTGGAGTTACGAATCGAGAATATCGATCAGAACAAGGAATCAACTACTAGCTCAACATTATTATCGCTACCTATACGTCAAATAGCAGTAAGAGAAACAGGAGATCCGACACTATTAAAAAGTCGTCAACATAATGCATCGTCATCTTCGAATACTAATGATACGGTAACAGTTGTATCTATACCGATGAAGAAATCACGCCAGTTTAGTGTCCAAAATGGTGGTACAATAGATATAGATACAGGTAACTATCTTCGTTTTCATCGTGCACGTCGTTTAGCTTTTTGGTGTTGTGTTGTATCGTTTTTACTTGACATTGGTCTTGGTTTAACGGCATTTGTTAATTGTATACGATCGAAATCTTTTCTTGGTTTTTCATATTCTGTTGATACATTAATGGATTCATTGTGTACAGTCTTTGTCGGATGGCATTTAATGACACCATCAATCAATGATATTCATCGCCGTGATAAACTTGCTTGTTGTGTTATTGGTGCTTTATTTATTGGTTCATGCCTTGCTATTGAAACTCGTGCTATACAAAGTATGCTATTAGCAAAATCTGCTCAGCCTGATATTGTTGTTTTTTCATATTCATTGATACATGTTACTGTTTTTACTGTTTTATCTGTGGTGAAAATTTTTATTAGTAAACAAATTAAATCTGCAGCATTAATGGCTGATGCAATAAATTCTATCATCGGTCTTATAATGTCATTTCCACATTTATTTTGGGATCGTGTAACATTTTTCAATAAATTTGCACATCTTGATGATCTCGTACAAGTTTTAATGGCATTATTTTTATTTCTTGCTGGATGGAAATTAATTTTAGATTCAATAACAACCATGAATATTGAATATGCAAGAAATTTACGTGAAGGAAAACTACAACGAATGTTAAAAGAACATAATGAAGCAATTGATACATATTTTGAAGCTATTGATGTTGATAATCATAGTTTATCTATAGCGCCGATTCCTGGCTCGCGACGTTTTTCTGTTATATCGAATATTTCACGAACATAGAAGCTGATAGTTTTACTAATCAGAAAATTTGTTTTTCTCTAACATGAAAATATAGGATAAATTTTGAACAATAGCAGAAATGAATATTTACAGAAGCTAGCCTCGATACAAAAGTAAATGAGTACATACTCTATTAATTTGATTAAGATCAAAGTGACATGGAAAATTATTTTTGTCTTAATAAATATTGATTTCAATATAAAGATTTTGATTAAAGATGATTTAACACAATATGATAAATATGAATTATGGAATGTCTTTGTGTTAGAATTGATGATGCTGTTGGATATAAAGAAATTTGATGCTCTAAAAATAAACATTTCCATTGCAATACACGAATTACTTAAATGCTTCTATGGAATAATTGAAAAACTAGATCTTACTTATAAAATAGAATCTCATGAGGACACTCAGTCGACTAGTAAATATTGCTTGAGAGTCACGGTTACGTGCATCAAATTATTCACAACGGAATTGTGAAATATTTAGAAAAAAAAAGTCCTGTGCTTGAATTATTAATATCTATAGTAGATGCAGTCATGTTTTAAATGAATATGTCAGTATAAGAAACAATGTTAAGATGAAAAAACTTTTTAAAAATTAATTCTAAAATTAGCTGCTTTTTATGGTCTTGGCAGAAAACATCATTGTTTTTTTTAAATACCATACAATGGTACTGTATTCTCAGTAATGATCTAATGTCGAAGACTATCGTCAAGGTATTCAAAATTCATTAGAGTTCATATAGTGTACTTCATCTTAATGGAAAAGCGATGCAACACTTAAACGACTTCTCTCGTCAAACAGCAAATATTTGCTTACCATAGCAATTCAATGGTAGTTATTTTAGCATGTTTAACTTGCCTGTAATTACGTTAGATAATACTCTTTGAATCACATCCAAATCATTTTCAACAGCAAAAAAAGATTCTATCTTGGTTTTAGCTTTGAAAATCCAGGATTAAATAGATATGCATTATTGTACGTTGATTTCGATGTTTGAATTTGAGAGAGTGCCGAAAAATATGAAGATCTATTTGATGAATTAATTTTACATTTATTATCGATGCATTTACTGATGAAAGACGGATTGATACAAGCGACAAGGTAACGCGACGTTAGCGTCGCCAACCCTCTACTGAAAGGATTTAGTCATGTAGAACGTAGTTATCCTAAACTATCTAGCTGAGGGACTTCACATTTTATAGCTTCGAAATGATTTTCATGGAAAACACGATTGATAACCGGGCATAAATAGAAAAAATGCTTGGAAGTATCACTAAGAAAGCGGCATTTAAGTAGTACTCACTAATACTATATGGCAATAGTAAAGTTAAGTGCATTCGATCTGCTACAGCTCAAGCTATGCTCCGAAAACTTTCCATCAGCTTGATAACGGAATGAAGAAAAAGACCCATTCAGGAGAGCTATGATCTAAATACCCCATTTTAGTAAAGTTACAACTCAAATTGGTCTATCAACTAGATATTTACCATGAATCTGCACGAGTAGATCAGATATTACATCAAACTGACTTTTTCTAACTCGCTTTCGTTTAGATTTGTCCTAATTTTTGCTCCACCACATGCGGGTTCATTTTGTTTCGGTGCGTTTCCCGACCAGAATGGATATATTCCTTCTCGGGTGCACGCTCACACATAGATACCTTCTCGGGTGCACGCTCACACATAGATAAATCTAAGATTAACATCTTTTGAATCAAATCAACTCGCAATCAGGAAAAACTAAACTTATTAAGATAATCAAGACAAATACAAGTTTCAGATATTTCACGACCTGTCTTCGGAAGAAATTCAAGATATGTACTATTCTCGAAAGTTGTTTCAACTTTTGTGATCGAGACAACGTGTAACTGTTCTATAAGTCTCCAAGGCCAGTAGTCTGATAATCACAACAGATTTTTAACTGGTGGGGGCGACTACTCGTTCGTCGGCGCCCCTCTGGGGCGCCACTCACGCCTACCCGCCCCCACTTGTTTTATCTCATATATGCGGTGAAGGTGATCCTTTTAAATACTGCATTATTCATTGAAAGCTTCGCCTCATTCTATAATTAATAGATAAAACCGAAGCGATTTTTCAAAAAAAAACGAAAAACAACAGTTGTGGGAGTAATTTAATTCCATTTTCATCTAGCTACATATGCGATAAATTCATCACAATTTAGAGAAGAATGAGACATGATTCCCGATTACTTAACCAGTTTGCGTCCGTTCGTAAATGCGCTAATCTAGAATTCTAGGAGTTAAGTTTGAATAAATTCTTCGTGCTGCAATAATAGTTAAGATATCAAGAATAAACTGAAGACTTTGAAAAAAGCTTTCAAAGTCTCACTGCAGGTGAGCGGCTAGTCGTTCGTCGGCGCCCCTGCGGAGCGCCACTCACGACTAGCCGCTCCCAAATAAAGAATCAATTCCACCGCACGATGCCTATTCGTAATGAAATCTCACATAACCATATGATACATCTAACACTACAATCATCATCGAATGGTACCCTCAAAACCTTTCCCTACAGAGAATTCCTATCAAGAAAATGTGTCGATCTAAACAGCTCGTATCCCATTCTAAACTTGCTTGAAATTCGTAATTTCAAAAATCTGACAACGCCATCGTGTTCCCCGACCCCGGTTACCTTCGGTCAACCCTTTTAAAAAACTATTTTTTCGCTAAAAAAGTCTCTCTCTCTCTTAAAAAAAGGAAAAAGCAAAATTTCAAAAATCTGACAACGCCATCGTGTTCCCCGACCCCGATTACCTTCGGTGAACCCTTTCTCTACACAAAATTTTNATTGGACGAACGAACTTACGAACTTACGAACTTACGAACTTACGAACGAACGCATTTAACTCGTTTTTCGTAATACCCTCCTTTCAGTAGAGGGAACTTTCAGTAGAGGGAATATCATTGGAAATGTATATTTATTTTCTAAATATTTTAATGAAGACGAATTTTTTATTTTTATACTTTGTGATTGATCAAAAGTCTCTTGTCAATTCTTCCCTTTTGTTTATTCAATCTATATATTAATTTAATTTATTTACTTCAAGTAAATGTTAACAGTTAAACAAAATACAATAATATTCAAATCGAGATTTTTCACAAATCAAAAGTGAAAATAAAAGAATGAAAAGTTTACGTAATGCACAACTCTTAAAATAGATCACATCTCAATAGGGTGAAAGAAAGATCCCATGTAGCCGATAATGGATGAATAATGGGAAAATGACACATTATTTTCCATTATTTAAAAAACAAAATGAATTGATGCATTATTATTCAATGTATTACAAAGTATTATTTAGAGTAATGTTTTTAAATTAGAAAATTCACTATTTTCGTACAAGAAATATTGAAAAAGTGATTTGACAGGTAGATGTTTGATTTGCCACAGCTTTCTGTCTATCAAGCGCTTTTCAATAAGGGTCGCGCAAGTTAAAGATCTGATAAAAAATGTAATCTGAGTTACATCGCTAAGAGTATTTTTCGAATCCCTTTTCCCTGATAATGAAAACCTACACTATTGAAAACGTGACTCAAAATCTGATCATTTATATCAGATTATCCTTTCAGTTTCCAAAATGTTTCTCCAGGTAAGCCGAATGGTTTCCGAGTTTACTCAATCGCTAAAATGTGCACTAACAACTCGACATCCGACCTCGAGTTCCTGTTTCATGCAACGAAAGACTACTAGAGTTTTGAATGCTTTTAGAATATTCTGTAGAATGAAAGAGAGCACAGTCCTTAAAGCTCTTAAAAAAAAACGTTTTCACACTTCGTCATTGCTCAGTTTCGGATGTATCAAGTGAGTTAAAACTACTCACAGTATCAATTATAACCGAGATCATGAATCATTTTGTTTTCCAAATCTGAAACCATGTCAGTAACATTGAAACAGTCTTATGTCACATATACGTCCTTCAATTGTTTTCGCTTTCAACTACAATTCAACAGGATCCAAGTGGTAAGTTTGAATTCAATAATAAGAAAAAAATATATTCATTGTCTTTTGTTTTAGATTTTTTATCGATCTGCTCGAAATGGTAAGTTACAATTCAATATTAAAATTATTTCTATTTCTTTTTGTCTATATGTTTTAGATTGATATCGATTATGATCAAAAATAAGAGAGTTGATGAAAGTTAAGGAGATAGATGTGCAGAATCACAGAGATACAATTATAGTAATTGGAATATCGATTTAATAAGATTTTATTGATCTTATGTAGCAAGTGAGGAATAAGAAATTTTCAATGAATTTTAATAAATTATAAATAATAGTGTATACAATTACGTTTCTATTGTAAAATAATGCATTGCAATGCCCATTATTTCATAAAATCAGCCCATATGGGCTGATGAGATTGATTAAGCATCAGTTGAAACGTGTCGTGCTAGCTTCCTACACACCGACACCATCGCCTGCTATTGGAAGATATGGGTTCGATTCCCGTCTTGATTATGTGATCTTTTTTGTCTAATCTTTCTTGTTAGATAAAGGACGTCGAGTATGGATATTCCTAACAGCCAAACACATAGAATGTTGTGGACAAGTAAAATGAAAATAGATAAACCTTTTCAGGATTCATTATTGATGCTTTCTCTTTCGAAAAAATATAATTTGACACTCGGCCTTAACTCTCTCTTTTCCTCTCTTTCTGTGTATTTTTCTTATCTACTATAATAAAGAAAACGACTGACGTGCAAAGTAAGCTTCAATTACAATATCTTTTGCATGTAAATTCATAAGTAAAGTAACCTGTAGATTCATTTTTATCCAAACCATATTCCACACTCCGGTGTTATTTAGTCCGCTTTTCTACTTTAACCACATACTGTAAGTCGAAATAGGCTTTTCGTATTTAAATTGAACGCATTTGTTTCTTGAAGCTGTGGGTTTAAAATAATGCACGTCTCAACTTATTGTGGATGGATTCTTATTATTGTCACCATTAGCTTTGCATCCCCGACCAAGCCATCCACCGGATGTGGTTATACAGTGAATAAATTTCAAGATTTAGTTCTTGCTTATATTGATTATAATGTTGATTGTAGGCATGTAACTTGGGCGACCCAACCAAACTAAATGTTCATATTGTATCACATACACATGACGATGTTGGATGGCTTAAAACAATCGATCAATATTATTATGGATGTAAGTGAATTATTTTCATATTCATCTCGTATAATGCATCACTATCCGACATGGGTCAAGTTTTGAGTGATCCGACCCGATTCGATCACTGCAATGCATATGATAAGAAGGGACCAAAGTTTTAAATGCTAGTCTTCAAAATAATAATCTATTTCGTTTAGCTCGCAATAATATTCAACATGCTGGTGTACAATACATACTTGATTCAGTTATTCGTGCACTGGACGAAAACGCTGACCGACGATTTATATATGTTGAAATAGCCTTTTTCTGGCGTTGGTGGAATGAACAAACCGATGCCATGCGCAATAAAGTCAGAGAATTTGTTAATGATGGTGAGCTTTGTGACATGGCCTTCTGTTTAAGATTATCTTTCAATAAGAATTTAACTTTATAAAGGACGTCTCGAGTTTATTTCTGGTGGCTGGTGTATGAATGATGAAGCAGCAACACATTACAATTCCATCATTGATCAACACAGTTTAGGTGCTGAATTTTTACGTGATCAATTTGGTGAATGTGGCCGACCAAAAATTGGTTGGCAAGTTGATCCCTTTGGCCATTCACGTGAACAAGGTTCACTTCTTGCACAGGTGAACTTTTTGTAAAAGTTGAAACAATTTCATCAAAGAGTGACATTATATACATTATTTTAGATGGGTTTCGATGGTTTGTTCCAGGGTCGTGTTGATTACCAAGATTGGCAAACACGTAACAGAACAAAAACTATGGAAATGGTATGGAAAACAAGTACTAATTTAGGTAAATAATAAAGAATGAATTGTAAATGGCAGCATGATCTAATGGAAAAATAAATAAGTGAAAACGTTGACAGTTATAAAAAATATTTTTTGCACTTTAGGCAATCAAAGTTGGCTATTTACTGCTATTTTACGTGATGAATACAGTCCACCGGACGGATTGTGTTTTGATGATTCCTGTTCTGATCCACCCATTATGGTTCGTTCAAATTTTTTTCATTTGTGTATTTCACTTGTTGTGTGTGTATTTTGCTGACTTTTCGATATTCGTCCCATAACCTTTTATTGTTCTCTGAAAAATAAATATGATCTTTATTTTATATATACTCTAGGATGATCCACGATTGCACGATTACAATGTTCCAGAACGTGTTCAAGCATTCATTCAAGCATCTCGAGATCAGGTTTGTACACGACGAAATTGGTAAAAATAATGAAATCGTATGTAAGTTTTCTTTAAAAAAAATTCGAAAGTAATTTTGGATTGAAATAGATGAAAAAATTAAAACAAAAATAATGAAATATTTAAATTAATGTATTAAATAATTTTATAGTAACTCATTTTGTTTTCTAGGCAGCTGGCTATGCTACTAATCATATAATTAGTCCCATGGGTGCCGATTTTCACTATGAAAATGCCAACGAATGGTTCAAAAATTTGGACAAATTGATCAAATATGTTAATCTTGAGGTACATATATTAATTTAGCCTTTTTTTCAACCAAATAGTGTATTTTACTAAATACAAATTTAGCAAGCTAATGGTAGTAATGTTAATACTTTCTATTCCACACCGTCATGTTATTTATATGCATTAAATAAAGCTGGCCGTACTTGGACAACGAAAACTGATGACTTTTTCCCATATGCTGATCGACCTCATGGATTCTGGACAGGTTATTTTACATCACGACCTGCTCTTAAACTTTATGAACGTCATTCAAATAATATTTTACAAATTACAAGGCAACTTAATGCATTTAGTAACAGTCAATTACGAGATAGTATTTTCGTTTTGAGTAAGAATATTTTATTCTTTCATATGTATTTAAAAGGTGTAACTTTTTTTGTTAAACACAGACGAAGCAATGGGTGTTGTTCAACACCATGATGCAGTGAGTGGAACAGAAAAACAAGAAGTTGCCTTCGATTATGCTCAACGATTATCTGTTGGCATTGATAATGCAATTGTAAGTATTCGAATAATTCCATCTTTACGCCTAAATTTCGAACACCAATATTATAAAACATGTTAATAAAAGACGTTCATGTTAAATATTTAGAGAGTTATCAATAAAGCTTTTGATAAACTTTTACCTAAAGATACTCAACCAGCACCAGGACCTCAATTTCTTTGTCAAGTAACTAATATCAGTGAATGTTTACCAATTCAGGATCAAACTCGAGTAACAACATTCATATATGTATCCTCTCTTCTTATTTTTTCTTTTATTGAATAGTTTACATTGACACTTTGGAATCCAACTGTTCATCCAGTTCTTCAGCATTATCGCGTACCTGTCACAAGATCTTATACAGTTCGTGATCCAACAGGACAACCGATTATGTCTGAGGTAACAAAATACAAAAAGCTAACAAATTAATCTCTTCTGTTTTCTTTTAGCTTATTCCTGTTTCTAACGCAACTAAAAAAATTCCTGGTCGAACCAGCACTGCTGGTAATCAATTGATCTTTAGAGCTAATTTACCAGCACTTGGTTTCAATACATATCTCTTTGAAGCTAAAAGTATACCTTTCTTGATTCACATAGTCGGTAACTAAGTTAAGATAATTTTATTTCTTCTAGCTACTGAAGAAAATCAAGAACCAAAAGTAAAAATCACACAAAATGCTGAATGTATTTTAGAAAACCAAGTGAGATAACAAAATACACGTGTAATTTTGTTTTGATTGACCTCATACGCGGCTAATTTACATTCAATCTCAAATATTTTTATACTTGCATAATCATTGCCAGTTGTCCTTCGAAATACTGCGACAGTGACTTTTCTCTAAAATTCTGTCGCTGAGAAATCAGCGGGTCTGTGATCGGCATGTCACTATGACGTTATTAGGATCAGCTTCCGTAATTACGACACCACATGTAAATCAGGGTCCCTAATAACGAAGCTACATAGAAATCGAACTAGAAGAGATACTTCTTATAGAAAACGTTTTTTCCTTGCGTTTTCATGAGGGCCAGAGCGAAGATGTCGCTGACACTTTTGAAGGTCATATTAAACCCTATCTCGATTCAAAGGTTCCTACAAAATAGTTTTCACTAGATGGCAGAGATGGGCAAGTCAGCGTTTTTTCGACTCAAGTCAAGTCAAGTCAAGTCGAGCACTTTTCAAGTCAAGTCAAGTCTGATTTCAAGTCAAGTCAATTTGAGTCATAATTCATTCAAAAAATCATCAGGTGAAGTCATTTTTTGACTTGACTTGCCCATCTTTGATTTATTATTTGTATTTTTCTTCTACATTTCAAATTAGAGTTCAAAAATTCAATTAATAAAAGTTCTCTATACATATAATTTTTGACTTGACTTGAATTTCTCTGTACGACTTGTTGCAAGTCAAGTCAAGTCTGACTTGACTTGACTTGACCCGATTCAAGTCATTTTTTGACTTGACTTGCCCATCTCTGCTAGATGGGATCCAAAAAGTCAAAAGTAGACCTTTAGAATGTTTAAAAAAATAAATATCCTTAATAACGACGCGCTACTACGTAAATGTTGACATTTATCGAATGAAAAGTAACAGCTTTCGTCCGAATCTAGAATATATATGAGAAGAATGAATATATAATCCTTTGCGTATTATTTCCCTTGATGGAACATATTCTTATTCGTTGGTTGTTGCTTTTTGAAAGATTCGGTTTAAAGAGAGCTGCATGAATGGTGTAGGCACCCAGCGGTCTATGCCGATCATCGAACTGCTAACCTGGCTGATAACTCTTATTCGATTCATATATAGATTCGATGGCTGCGAGAGATATGAAGTAGAATATCAAGCGAAACTTGGACTTGGAAAACGAGTGAAAACTATGCTTATCAATATATCTATCTCTTGTTTAGAAACTATTAGTCGATTGAGCCAAATGCATCTCATCTTAGAAAAAAATCTTTAGTTAAGCGAATTGCAATCTTACACTTGAAAAGAACTAAATAATCCACCAATCTGACAAGTCAATTGAATCTAATATGTATCATGCACAACCATAACACATTGCTGCAGGTAATGGACCGAACCGCAATATGGTTAATATATGATGATGAACTCGTCTCACTATTGTTATTTAAAAAAATATAGATAGAATCTTCTCATACTCACTTCCTTCTGAGCATGGTTGTTCAGTGAATCTAACAATAACCGAACAATCTAAGAAAGTAGCTAAAAACCCATATGAACTTATCTTTGATATATTATTGATTCAAGATCTGGACACATTACACAAACCATCATTATAGCCGCCATCGTTATCAATGTATTGAATTAATGCTAATTTATCTAGAGTTGTTTCTTTATCTTCATGAATTATCTGATGCATTGTACTTGATGATACTATTGATGGCTGATGATGTTGACAAAATATGTGATTGATATTAGGAGCTAAATAGAAAAAATAAAATTAGAAGACGAGATTTTTAAGGATGATATAGAAATGCACAGTCTGTAGCTAAATTGAAAATAAATCTATCCCCTCACCCTCAATTTTTGTGTTATGATAAATTTTGTAAATGCATAGAATTTGATTGATTTCATTCTTTAATAATAGTGTTCAAAATTGATTTTGAAAGTAAATATCTGATATCTATTCTCTGATGATACTTATAAATCGAATATCAAAACAAATATTAATGATCCAGCATTTAGTGAAAATTGGCATCAATCTGAGATTTGTCATGACCTCCGCGTATGAGGACAATCAAAGAAAACTTTTCTCGCGTCGTTATCAGGGTAATCGACTATATTACATATATTTCATTTGTCGTTTGTAGAATATTCGAGTTGAAATTGATGCTCAAGGAAATTTACAACATATTGTTAATTTAAGAAAGAGTGTTGATGTATCATTTTCAAGTCAAGGTTTCTATTGGTATCAAGGTACGTCAAAAACGATCATAAGTTCATCGATTTTACTCTCGTTCTTCTTATAACTCAGGCTTTGCTGGTAATAATTCTCATCCTGAATTTCAAGCATCTGGTGCTTATGTCTTTCGACCGCTTACACAAACGGCCGAACCTGTTAGTCAAACGCGTACAGTGTAAGTACTTTTATCAAATCTTTCTCTCTAATCTTCTCATAAAAACTAGCACCTGCATCAAAGCACTAAGTGTTCAGATAGCCGTGATTATTTTCAATGACTGGGCAAGTCAAGAAATAAGTTTATATGATGAAGCTCAACATGTTGAAGTTGAATGGACAATTGGACCTATTCCAGTCAATGATAATATTGGAAAAGAAATTATTATTCGTTACGATACTGATATTCAAAGTCAAGCAAAGTATTATACTGATGCAAATGGCCGTGAAGTTCTTGAACGAATAAGAGATTATCGACCAACATGGAACTATACAATTCTTGAACCAGTGAGTGGAAATTATTATCCAATAAATAGTCGAATATGGATTAAAGATCAAAATCGACAATTCACTGTTCTCACAGGTAAACATCATATACTTATTGAAAGAGTTTAGAGGTGTGTTAGATAATTTTGAATATTGAAATAATATAATTTGTTCTTGTTTTCTAATTGTACAGATCGGTCCGAAGGTGGTGCTAGCCTTCATGATGGTTCTGTCGAAATCATGTTACATCGACGACTTCTCTACGACGATGACCTTGGTGTTAGTGAGGCTTTGAATGAATCTGCATTTGGTGAAGGTCTTGTCGTTCGTGGTAGACATTCACTTGTTGTAGACGCATCTGCTACAAGTGCTCGTATACATCGTGTTAGTGCTCAAAATATGTACATGCATCCACTTGCTGTATATTCATTAACTCAACAAACTTTTGCTAATTATTCAGCTGCATATCGTCTAACATGGTCAGCATTAACAGACGTATTGCCATTAAATGTTCATTTATTAACATTAGATCAATTAGGATCAAAAGATTATCTTATTCGTGTTGAACATTATTTTGAAATGAATGAAGACGATACATATTCACATCCAGTGACAATTGATTTACAATCGATATTGAAATCAATTGGAACAATTACTAACACAGTTGAGTTGACACTTGGTGGAAATTTACCACTAGCTGAGTTGCAGCGACTTAATTGGGTCACTAGTGATAAGGAATCATCTCATGCGACTGATCATAGTATGTGATTTTAATTAGAATTTTTGTTTTTCATTGGCTTGTTCTGTTTAGAAGAGCCATCATTGAACGATACAAGCGTCAGACTCACACCAATGCAAATCCGAACATTCCAAGTGACAGTGGCATAGTAGATGAACAGAAATGATAAAAACTATGATATACGATATCCATTTTATTTTGCATTATTTAGGACACATATTTTCATTTATATTTTTTTCTAATTAATATTTTTATCCGGAATTGCAAGAATGAATAAATTTCTAAAGTGTGTTTTGATTTTATGCTAAGAAAGAAAACAATTATGACTTTGACTTCGTTTATAGACGTTGGATTTTTTGTTTGAAAAAGAAAGGGTGAACCGGCAGTAAAGAAAAATTGGTGTTGAGAGAGTGTTTGATTTTAGCATCTAATTTGTATATTTGGTAATTACATGCCGCAAGTGTTGTTATAATGTTGAGAACAGCTACCATAACCGGTTTCGACTCTGCTACGAGTCTCATCAAATGACTTCAATCTATTATGAATTAATTACAAGAATCCAAAACAAAGATTTATCTACATTGTTACAAAATAATAAATACAAAGATTAGGATGTGGGTGTGGGTACAGTGAAAAAAAAGGTGCCAAACGAAACCTTCGAGGTTTCGTGGAGCTGCATTATATTTTTTAGGTGTCCGTAGAGTTATACGAAATCTGTAGAAGTCTCAGAAAAATGCAAGGTTTGTAATATACTTTTAAAAGTTTCGCATTCAAAAAGGTTTGGTAAAATAGCTCGTGAAGACAACGTATTCTTGGCATATCGTAAAAAAACAAAGCGATATCTCTCGACATTGCATATAACAGAACAACTACATCACTAATGATACAATCCACTAGTGCTTTCACAATTTCATTCAATCGATTTTCATCAAATCTCATCGACAGACATCTGAACTCATCCTGGAAAACTTTTTATTGCATTCATCGCTAACTGTTTTCTCTCATCAGATCCCAGCGGTTATGATAAAGAACGTGAAGCATATTTATTGGTTGTCTTTTATCGGAGTATGATTACCATAATGCTATATTTTTTGTTAAGATTATTGTTTTGTTTTACATTGAACTAATTAATTTAGATTAGACCTTCGATCCAGTGGGTTACTATATTTCAATCATCGTCACAAAAACAATTCCTGAATCTATAGCAACAACTTTATTTGATATGCGTATCTTATTGCATTTTTTCTTTACATTTCTTTATTTAGTATTGATTCAAGTTTTGAAGTTTGGCTATAGAATCTGCAAATACATCATATCACACTTGAACTATACTTTTTCGTATTAATGGTTAGTTACCATAAGCATTAATAAATTCATTTTTCTTGTATTTTGATTCTTGGGAGAATTGCACTGTTGGTAAGTTGTTATTATAAACGATAAATTCGTTCATTCACTATTTTAGTTCCTTCATAATTCGATGATAAGTAATTTAGGATGAGAAATAAAAATTTATTTTTGTTTCTATTAAGGCTTGTCTTGAATTACATTATTAGTAAGTACTGATTAGAAATAATACATTATAGCTTATCTTCTATTTTAGTTCGTTAAGAATTCAATTATTGGATACGTTATACCATTAAAAATAATAAATTCATTTTTCTCTATTTAGATTCTTCGAACAATTCTATTTATTGGTAAGTTACCATTAGAATTAATCAATTAATTCATACTGTATTTAGATTTATGAAGAATTCTATCATCCGGAAGGTCCTATTATAATTACTATATTCGAATATTGGCTATTTAAGTTCTTGACAGTAGTGCTATTATTTTCATTAACGTATCAAAAGAATCACTCATTTTTTCATAAAGTTCAGACAAAAGAATAATATCGTTTGTGGGTGTGGGTCCTATTCTAAAAGGAATTATCTGCATTGACTTGTCCTCGCTTTGACAAGGTGGATAGTGTAATCATTCCAATGAGAAGGAACTGAATAGTTCTTGACTTTTCAGTTTCCATGAGAGTCTAAGTACTAAAATAGTGGACGTTGTGTTGTACAGCTCAATTGATGACAATCGGAATAGTAGTGATACACCCGTGAGAAGATACGTTAAACAGATTGAGATCGCCAGTGCTTTTTTGTTGAGAGAGGTGCGAAAGCAGAGATTTATGCATGAGTCTTGTATTGAATAGTGGTGCAAACCGCTTTAGCAGTGGAGTATACTATTCAGCGCAACCTTTCTCCAATGCTTCGTAGCGTATTTTATGGAACGTGAAGAGCGAAACCCTTTTTTTTATAATGGACAAAAGTATTGTCTTTTACGAAACCTAAAAGGGTTTCGATTTCGTTTAGAAAATCGGAACCTTTTTTCAATGTGTGCACATTAAACACTTGAAGCAAACTACCACACCTTTTTTTAATGATATTTCTCTCTTTCTTCCGGCACAAAGAGCACATCAAGTGTCTCTTCATTACTTTCGTTTGTGTAAACAATGAAAGCTATCTTTGGTTCTTGAATTGATTGCAAAAATTCCAACATAGCTACCAATATATATTTTGTATAATACTTGTTAGTAAGAGTCATTTCTCACTCATAAAGCTGATATTTAAATGCGTTTTTCCAATATTTCTGTAGAACATTTGTCCACTCCGCAAATTATATAAATGTGTGCTATCATAGCCTGGGTGGTATCTATTTTTATCATTGTCCACTCAATCAGATGATATCCAACTTCCATATTATTTCCGGCACTGTGGAGCTGGTTGCTGCTACTTTTAGAATCTTGCCCATCTTGTACGCATTTATGGACAATATTGAACCAGATTTATTATATATAAGCTCCTTTGTGCCGACACTCCTGCACAATTTTCTATGAGCATTCTACATGTATGGTGGAATACTCACATCCGTCAATCAGTCAACTAAGTCTCGACAGAGTACAAATGCTACGGATACGGCTACGTATTGTGCGGAGCCCTTGCAAGCTTTGACAAACGCTGTAGTCCTTATATGTTGGATTCCGACTGGATGCTTGACTTGCATAACTTGATGTGTCTGCTGCTACCTTATAGTATCGGAAGGTGTTTAATATTATTACCTTATTTACCCTCAACCATCTGACTAATTCTATGCTGTTTTCTCATTGTACTAGGTATATGTTTTTGGAGTTCAGAAGTTTTTTTCAAAGTTTCGAGGGTGAAGCCAGCAGATAAAACCATTCCACGACAAACGATTGTTTCTGTCTAGCCAGGGCGTTATGGGTGGTGTGGTGTATGGGTGTGAGCGTTAGGTGACTCCTAATTCTCCCATATACTTACACACCCACACCCACACCCATGCTGCCATAAAAATTATCGGTTGCTGTATCTTCTATCAGGTTGCCTTTTATTCTTCAGAAAAGGATACAGGAAAACTAAAAAGCATGAGAATAGTCAATATAATGAAAAGCACGCATAGATACCCGTATACATATGTATGTACATATCAACGAGAAGAAAGAATATATAGATCAAGTAACAAAGTCATATCATTATTATTCCCACTTAACTTCATCAGAATCATCTTTCGATCGAACCTTTGTTTCTACTACAGAATAAAACAGAGAAAATTAATAGCTCTGATTCATTTTTATTGATTTATCTATTTTCAAAACCAAACAAAGATAGTATTGCCAGTAAAGCAAGAACCCACCAAATTTCCTGGTGTTTTATCATCACTACTTTTCGAAAAAATCTTAGTGCAATTGAGTAGGGAACGATGGTTTGATTTTGTTACTCGTGAATCTCTGATAGAACGGAAATAACCTTTCTTCTATGTGATATATATATATACATGTATACGGTGTTCAAAGTCATCGAATAGTTAGAGAAAACTATTAATTATTAGTATTATGTGAACTTAGTCCGACCGATACAATTTTGTTTTTTTCAACACGAAATTCCCAATTTTGAACCGGTGATATAACATTATTAAATGGAGCGTTCACCACTAAATGTCCACATTGAATTTTCTCTATTATTGCAGCTTGTGTCCATGTTCCCATATTATAGGTTACTTCTTTTATTAACTCATATTCGTTTTTCTTAATAGTATATGTGCCAGAACTTAATTTAGGTCCTGATGGTTGAGACCGAAATACAGTACAGTGAATTGTTGACCTTTGTGCATTATAGATAACAGCTGAATAAACAATAGCTGGTGCAGGCAAAGGTGAAATTCTCGATGTAAGCAATAAAGTAAAAATAGCAAAGTAAATCATCATCATTATAAATTTATATCTAAAAATGCAAAAGAAAATTCAAACATTGAGAAGCAGATTGATTAACTTGGTTTTATATCAAATATTACTAAATTTTCAATCAAAGAAAACGTGTCACATTATGGATTTAGTGTCACAAAAAAATGTTAACTTAACAAGGTAACGCGACGTTTGCGTCGCCAACCCTCTACTGAAAGGATTTAGTCATGTGCAGCGTAGCTATCCTAGACTATCTAGCTGAGAGACTTCACATTTTATAGCTTCTAGCTTCGAAACGATTTTTCATGGAAAACACGATTGATAACCGAGCATAAATAGAAAACTTNATTCTTGAGTGCACGTTCACACATAGATAAATCTGAGGTTTACATCTTTTGAATCAAACCCACTCGCAATCGGGAAAAACTAAACTTATTAAGATAATCACGACATATAAATTTCAAATATTTCACATGAGCTGAGCAATTATTTCACGACCTGTCGTCGGAAGAAATTCAGAATATGTCCTATTTTCGAAAGTTGTTTCAACAGTTCTGATCGAGACAACGTGTAACTGTTCTATAAGTCTGAAAGGCAAGTAGTCCGATAATAACAACAGTTTTTCAACTAGTGGGAGCGGCTAGTCATTCGTCGGTGCCGCAGAGGAGCGCCACTCACAACTAGCCACCCCCACTTGCTTTGTCTCATATATGCGTTGAATGTGATCCTTTTAAACACTGCATTATTGATTGAAAAGGTTTACCTCATTCTATAATTATTAGATAAAAACGAAGAGAATTTAAAAAAAAACGAAAACAACAGTTGTGGGATTAATTCAATTCAGTTACATCTACAGATGCGATGAATTCATCACAATTTAGAGAAGAATGAGACATGATTCCCTAGTACTTATCAGTTTGCGTCCGTTCGTAGATGCGCTAATCTAGAATTCTAGGAGTTAAGTTTGAATAAATTCTTCGTGATGCAATAAAAGTTGACATATCAAGAATAAACTGAAGATTTTGAGAAAAGCGTTCAAACTCTCAGTGCAGGTAAGCGGCTAGTCGTTCGTCGGCGCCCCTATGGAGCGTCACTCACGGCTAGCCGCTCCCAAATTGATAATCAATTCAACCGCACGATGCCTATAGCCTATTCGTAACAATATCTCACATAACCATACCATACATCTAACACTATAAACATCATCGAATGGTATCCTCAAAAAGTTTCCCTACAAAGCATTCCTATCAAGAAAATGTGACGATCTAAACAGCTCCTAATCCATTACAAACTTGCTTGAAGTACAAAATCTCAAAAATCTGACAATGCCATCGTGTTCCCCGACCCCAGTTACCTTCTGTCAACCCTTATAAAAAAATTTTTTTTTCCTAAAAAAGTCTCTCTCTCTCCTAAAAAAAAGCAAAAAGCAAAATCTCAAAATCTGACAACGCCATCGTGTTCCCCGACCGCGATTACCTTCGCTCAAACCTATGCCTACAGATATTGTTTGAGGTTACTTTAGTTTATGGATCTGCTTTCCTATTGGACGAACGAACGCATTTAACTCACTTTTCGTAAGACCCTCCTTTCAGTAGAGGGAATATGAAAATAGATATGGCAATTCTTTCTTTTCATAGTATCCTATTTTTGGAATTTGATTATAAAAGGATGCATTCTTGTTGTTCATTACAAATTAATCACTCGAAATTATTCTATACAATATGCACCTTTCTCGTCTAGATTAACAACCTGAAATGTTTTGGCGAAAGTCTACAATAGTATCAACTATGATAGAGAAAAACACTTTTAAGATATGAGAAAATATTGCAAAATAGTTTAATCGGTTTAGTTATAATGTGTCATGTTGTAAATATATCCGACTATAATTAGCGGTGAATTGAAGGTCTTTATCACATGGGGTATCTATGTACTAATAAGAATTGAAGGTATGTGAGTCCCAGGGCGTTCAATCCCAGTATAGGAACCGATCGAAACCTATCCGATCCAACAAGAAAACCAACGAAATCCTATCGGATTTCAAAAGTATTTAGCGCAATTCCTATCGGATTCCGGGTTCAGGAATTGATGTTGGATCATCAGGGTCGGATTGCAATAAATTCCTGGATACAGAATCCTAATCTGGGAAAGTTTCTAAATCCGACAATCCAATTACCGAGAAATTCCAACTGTATCCAAACCGCGGATGGACCCAAATTCCCATTGGGAAAATCCCCATGAAATCCACATCGGATACCAAACTATTCATACTTTGGAATAAAAGATGTGCGATGGCGTGTGTTTATCACACGAAAAGAACGAACACAAAAGAAAAGAAAATGAATTTCGACTGGGAATCGAACCCAGGTAGTATCCACTCTGGTAACTAGCCAGAAGCTTTAACCAACTAAGCTATCGAGACTCAGTCTACATTCATCTTCAATTCGATGTGAACATACATTTAATCTTTCCAGTGACAAACACACGCCGTCGCGCATCTTTTACTCCAGAGTAGGGGTGGGCCATTAACATTAATTTTATATTAATGTTAATGTTTCTCATTAACCATTAAGATTAATGGTTAATGTTTTCTAAGAAAAACTTAATTCATTAATATTAATGATTAATGAAAAACATTAACATTAATTTTAAAATTAATGTTTTCATTAATCATTAATATTAATGTTAATGTTTTCATTAAAATCAATGACTTAAAATTAATGGTTAATGTTTTCATGAAAGCATTACAACTTCCCATATTAAGTAATTAACACTTTCGGAGAAAACATTAGCTATTAAGATCAGGTAATTGATTAATAATTGTAGATAATGTTTCCTTAGAAAAGCCTAATTCAGTAATATGGAAAAATTAATGTTTTCATGAAAACATTAACATTAATATTAATGATTAATGAAAATATAATCCCTAATATTAACGAAAACATTACTATTCATACTAATGGTGAATGTTTCCTTTAACCGTTAATATCATTCAAGAACATTGACATTAATATTAATGATTAATGAAAACATTAATTTTAAAATTAATGTTAATGTTTTTCATTAATCATTAATATTAATGAATTAAGTTTTTCTTAGAAAACATTAACCATTAAGATTAATGGCTAATGGAAGTCATTAATTAATGTCATTAATTAAGTTCCGTTAAAAAAAATGGTCCAACCCTACTCCAGAGTATGAATAAAATTAAGTCCTGTCATATATACATTTGCATATATATATATATATATATGGTACCAAACTACTTTCCTAAGGAACTCCGACAGTATCCGCAACTAGGATTCATCCATATTCCGATCGGTGATAGTTCCGATAAAAAACTCATAGGAAACTGTGGGACCTTGCCGAGATCCCACCGTATCCTTTAAAAATCCAACAATAGGATCACAATACAGATCCAACCAACAAAAACCGTCGGATTTCTCCAAGGTCCTATCGAATCCAACAAAAATCTTCCAATATCCGACATTCGAATCTACTCATACGATGGTTATGATTATTTGCACATTTGGAGTTCACAATGGGTGTGGGCGTGTGAGGGTGTGGGTGTGTGAGGGTGTGGGTGTGTGTGTGTGTGTGTGGGTTGTATAGCATAAATAGGAAAAAAAAGAATAATAAAGAAAAGATTAAGATTCAGATTAGGAATCGAAAATAGGAAATTTGTTGTTGATTGGTTGAATAGAAATATAAATTTCTATTTTGTGAAATGATTGAAGTTACAGCGGGGCCTCTGTAACACTTTCTATCTCAGTTTTTTCAATATCTTCATATTAAACACAAAAATGCATGTTCATCTTTCCTCATTTTCGCTGTCATTATTATCTACACTGCTATATTGTAAAAATCAAACACATGGCTAATGTAAAAATATCGATGATCGCATAAGACTACTTACCAGCCGATGTAAAAACGCTTATTTTTTTAATGGGAGTTTACAAGATGTATTACTTTTTATATATAATCGTTACATATTGTTTCTTTTTTTCTAACATAAAATATTTACCTGAGTCAATGAAGTGTGACTCTAATTTCACTGCTTCTTAATTTCGCATATCAAAACATTGCTGCATGTACACCGCCAAGTCGCCAAATAAATGATTCATATTTTGCTTTCAATTGTGACCAGTGCAAAAAAACGATAGGCATCCTACTATTTCTTTTCATCAAGTTAGCGCGTGGGTGACTGTATAAAATAACATTAACCAGACACAGATCCTCATACCGACACCCTAAGAAACCATTTTTGACGCAAAAGTAAAATAATCAACCGCTGTGCGTAGAGTAATAAACTTTTCCGATCCAACAGTAGAACAATCGATCTCTCTACGTAGAATGATAAATCCTTTCGATAAAAGAGCGGAAATATCAACTCCTGCACGATGAACACTGAACTTCTTTCAACAAAACAGAAGTAGAATCAACTATCAATCGAAGATAAAACTATCCCTTGAGATGCTAAGATAGATAAGCCGATACACTGAAAAAAACGGTATTTTACCGAACCTAAAAAGGTTTCGAATTTTGAAACGAATTCTAAACCTTTTTACGATACTGTACCGAACTTTAAAGGTTTCGTGTGACTTTACGAAACCTTCAAAGTTCGATACAGTATCGTGAAAAGGTTTAGAATTCGTTTCAAAATTCGAAGCCTTTTTAGGTTCGGTAAGGTACCTTTTTTTCAGTGTATTTGCCAGTAGAATAAAAGAACCTGTCAATGAAGAGGCATAGAATCGAGCATTCACGTACAGGACTAAACCCTTTTTATTAAGATGTAAATAAATCAACTGTTGAACGTGGAATACTAAACCCTTAGCAGGAAATGGTAGCAGAATCTATCCTTAGGCGTAGAATAATGAACTGTTTCTGAGAAGGGTAGCTTACTCTACGCAGAAAGGCAGAGTGATGCACCCTTTTAACGAAAAAGTAAAATAGTAAACCCGATAACGAAGAATAAAATACCCCTACCTTGAAACTGAACAACTATCTACTATCATCCGTTGGCGTATATACTTACTCTTATCTTAAAATCGTAGAATAATTAATCCTTATGTGCCCATCGTATACCCCTTGAGTTTTCATAAATCCTTCGACTAATAAACGCTAAAAGGGTTCATCACATCGTAATAAACCCTTCAGGGGTTTAATGGAGACTTTTTTAAGTGCAGGGGTAAATCATTACCCGGATTTTTTATCAGTGTACAAATGGTGCTTAAGCATTAAGCACAGTTTGAAAAAGTATTAAGGTTTTAAAGATGTACACTTTAAAACTGTAACTTTAATTAAAGTGGACAAAATTTTTATACCTTAATAGAATAGTACATCATAATCGCCGATCTACTCAAAAAGGAGCGATGGCACATAACTTTAAACACTTTAACTTTAACTTTAATTTTTACACAGTGAAAGTGGACGATATTAAAGAAAGCGACAATAAAAACACAAACAAATTTGTCAACTAAAATGATAGCATCACCGGTATTTTGGCAAAAAAGCGAATGCACACTTCTCCGAATTTTTATTGCTGATTTCTTTGATTTAATCAACTTAAACTGCTTCAAGAGCAAAGTTGAAGTAAAACTGTTCTGAAGCTGTGAGCTATAGCTCGTAATAAGTAGATAGAAAATGATGATACACTATTCTGTTAAGAAATAAAAATTTAATCCGCTTTAATTAAAGATAAATTTTTACAGTGACCTAATTTAACATTAACATTTAAACTTAGAAATACTACTAAAACTTTAATTTCTAGAACAAAGTTAAAGTCTCCGCCCTATGCTGCACACAATCAATAACACCATCTTCCATCACAATCCTTTCCTCACCTTCCGATAAGCGAAACCACTCTCACTAACATACATTACTCAAAACGCAAATCTAGCAACACTAATCTTCCAAAACTACCTCCTTCATCTGCTTCCCGGTGTACCAAACCTCATTAAAGCAATTTTGATTCTCACCAATTCCATGAACAACCCAGAACCTGCTACACAAAACAACGCAATGCGATGAAATCATTCATGATTGTTACAATTCACCGAATACACAATACACAAAACACAACGCACCGAGTAGTTTTCCGTGTTGACTTTCATAGACAACCAGTTCTATCGTAGAAAAGAGCAAAGCGTACTTGCAACACTTCTCATTCCAATGCACATCAATACTGCCATAAAACACCAATAAAACATAACACCCTATATCAGTCATTCTGAACAAGAAACGCCAATTGTCACTTGCCAAAAAATGGCTAAATGAATCCAACAGCAAACCGATCAAACTTAACCAAAGAACTTCTCTCACCCACTTAGATCCATGTTGATTTTACATAAATACTTTACCGAATAACAAATAAGTATACCGTACGCCAATTACTGATTCCACATCCGCCATTGCGCCCACTATTTTCAAAAACAACTAAACCAAATATCATCACCAAACAGCACACACTAAATACCTAAACAACAAGCATTCAGAGTCCTTATAATTTTCCGACGACACTACCAATGACGCTAAAAACAAATAACCTAAACTACCAATCCCTCACCCTAAGAGACTGAAGTCCATGAATATCTGCATTTCATCACTCTCCTGATAATCATTATGGTACACTCTGTTATTTTTCCTCAGAGGGAATGATGACAACGACCATGATCATTATGATCATGATGAAAATCCAAGTGCTAGACTTTGAGTTATTAGGGCTACAACAATGATATTCCGTCGCAGATAGCGTGCCAGTCTTTAAACAAGATAATAAAAGGAAAATAAAAGTTAATTATTGATTTTAGTAACAGCTTTCTTTGTGAAATGTTCTCGTGTATTGAAGGAAAGAAATACTTTGTGCAAAGAATCAGACGCATCGATAACTCATCGATGTGTGTCGATCTTCTAAATGCCAATTTGGAATCCGTTTATTGGAATTTGTGTAAATGAAAATAGTAGAACACTATCGAATATTCATCGGATTATATAGATACCAAATTAGAATATAATTAGCGGAGTCTTCATGGGTTCCGGCAGTTGAGTATTATCGGATGTTCACAAGAATTCAATTGACTGTTTTGTTATAGATTCGAGGACCCGGAATCCCATAGGATTGTCCAGGCTTAGAAAATACTCTCAAATTCAAGTCGAGTTTGTTATGAGATTCATCAATGTGTTTAAGTAGGAATCCAATTTTGGGATCTACATTGGTTCCGATATTAGAATATTATCGGAAATTCAGTGGATCCAATAAATACCCAATGAAAATCCAATAAACGAAATCTTTATCGGTTCCGACAGTTGGATATCCTCGGAAGTTTCACGGAATCCGACTTACGGATCCGACATCGATTCCTCGACCCGAAATCCAATAGAATTGTATCGGATGGTAGGATATTATCAAGTTCCTATAGGATTCGTTGTCGGATTAGTCGACCTGGGATGTTTCGATGCGCGATATGGAGTGTCGATTGTGATCTTCTCATCATGGTATGTATTGAAAACGTCGAAAATTGTGAGATCTCGTTATAAAACAATATTGATTTTGTTTTCTATTTTTCATTAGAATTTCGTTGATTAGCTAATAATTTTCTTCAATAAGTAATTTTGTGAGCGAACATTCTAGAATGTAGCACAGATAGGAACTACAAAAGAACGAAGAACACAATCACAGCATTTTTGTATGGCCTTCTATATATTTCTCTTGCTTTTGGATATTACAGTACACATTTTTGCAGTTTCATCACTTAATTCTATCTACTGTATAATGCCCGCTAATACAAGCTCTATATTTTTTCTTGATTTCAACAGAGGTTATTGACAATTAATTGAGAATGTTCTTTTTTTTACATATTCAATAAACAGACATCTTCGAAGATATATTGGATCTGTAAAACTAATAGTTACAAAACCAAGTTTCATACTGATTCAAATAATAACTTTTTAACTTGAACCGGAAGATCTTGAAGGGTGTGGCTGTGGGTCTGGTTATTTTCAATTCTAACTCACACCCACCCACCCACCCTCAAGTGCTGTGACAGCTGTTAGATTTTTTCTCTGAAAGCATTCGTTCCAACAGCAAGAGGATTTAATTAACCGGGTGTGGTGTATGGGTGTGTAGGTGGAGGAGGTTAAACTCTTGATCCATCCCACACCCACCCCCTCAAGATACATTTTCAACAAATGGACAGTTTTCATGGAAAACTTACTCGCCGTCGTCAACGTTGTAAAAAAGCAAAGTAAACAACGGGTGTCTCCAGAAGTGATACTCAATGTGAATGATTATTCATTGACTACACTGTAAATAAAAAGCGTATATTAATATACCCTTAAAAGATTTATGATACGTTGCACTTTCATAAACCCTTTAAAGGGTATATTACTTTTGTTCCATACCCCAAAAGGGTTTATTACAATTTCCAATCAGACAAGCGCCTTAAAAAACTCGTTAACAATCTTTCAGAAAAAAGAATCCAAAAACAAATGAGTACACTACATGATTCATTTTCGTTTGTGTTTACAATGCGCATCACAACGTATTTTTTGTAATTTATCTACCAGATTAAAATTAAGATTGTAGAACTTACTGCGTTGTCCTAGGTTCGATTATGAGATGTATTGGTTGATAGTCCCAAGATGTTATCCATTCGGTCAGTCGTATGATATCAATATGAAGTAAGAAATGCTACTTAAATCAAACGAAACTTTATAGGAAACTGAAGATGATATAAAGTTAAGCGGAACAACTGTTATTACATTTTTAATTGTCATAAAATGATAGACAAAAATATTTTGCATTTAAAAAATTATTTCTTTGTATATAANATACCCTTCTCCCTAAGTCTCAGATTAATAAACCATTTTTTTCTTGTATCATCTTTTTCTCATATACCCTTCGTTTCATAAACCCTTAAAGGATTTATGGCGTTGTCATAAACCCTTCAAGGATTTAGTATGATTTGTCGAAAGGGCAAGGGTTTATTATTCTACTCTTTTTATTTACAGTGTAGAACAATAAACCCTGAACCGTACAATAATAAACCCTTTTCATGAGAACGTAGAACAATAAACCCTTTTCATGAAAAGGTAGAACAATAAACCCTGTACCGTAGAATAATAAACCCTTTTTATGAAAACGTAGAACAATAAACCCTGTATTGTAGAATATTAAACCCTTTTCACAAAAGGTAGAACAAAAAACCCTTTTTTGCTACTCATAAACCCTTTTTTGCTACTCATAAACCCTTTTTATTTTCAAATACCCTTTTCCTCAGATACCCTTTCACACAAAAACCCTTAAAGGGTTTAGCAAACCCGAATAAACCTTTTAAGGGTTTAGGAAGACTTTCCAAACGTACTAGGGTTTATTGTTCTACGAATTTTTTTACAGTGTTCTCTCTTCCAAAACTCGCGCGTTTGTACTAACAATACGTTCATGTCGAGATGATTTCGAAGTAGGGGTGTTGCTTTATCTTTATTTATCTTTATATTAAAGATTAAAGATAAATAAAACCTTTATATTTATAATATAAAGATAAATGAAATCTTTATATTTATAAAATAAAGAATAAAGAATTTATGAAATCTTTATTCTTTAAAAAAAAAGATAAAGATAATCTTTATTTGTAAAAATAAAGTTAAAATAAAGAAAAAAGAAAGATTTTCTACAATCACTGGTAAATAGATGAATAATTTGTATAATAACAGAAAACATTGATTGCAGTTCTTGCTTATCATCACTGACATTGCAGTATGAAATAATACTAGCAAATGATGGTGAGGCATAAATCATTTATGGAAAAAAATCTAGTGTTCAAAATTTTTTAGCCTTGAACTTCTTAATTTTCTTCGAACTATCGGGAGATGGCCAAATTTTGGAGTTTTAAGGAAAAATAGTTTTCTTTATTCTTTATTTTATCGTTATTAAATAAAGATAAAGCTACTTTGCCTTTTCTCTATTTTTTAAAGAATAAAGATTTCATAAATTCTTCATTCTTTATTTTATAAATATAAAGATTTCATTTATCTTTATTTTTTAAATATAAAGGTTTTATTTATCTTTAAAAAGTAAAGTAAATATAAAGTACCACCCCTATTTCGAAGACATTTTTTATTACATTTTCATGCATATTTACTAGACAAATAATCAAAAGTGACTGAACTCGTCAGCTTATGTAAAGTAAAAATAGTACTAAACAATAGACCATTGTTTTTCGTTCGTTGTTATTCTGCCCATTCGATTTAGACTATGATATCACCCTTTACACTGTTTTTGATCAAAAAGATATCAGAAATATATATTAAGTTCTACTCTATAAAATTTTTATTTGTATGAGCTACATCCTACTTATACTCTAAATATTTTTTTTTGTAACCTTAACCTGCAGGACTCTATTTGAGATCATGCGAATAGTATCGAAAATCTAGTGGTGCAAAAGTGTCTAAAGCTTCAACAGTAAAGTTTAGCTTCCTCCTTCAATTTAAAACAGTTTCATTTAATACTTTGTGCAACCTTAAGCAGTACGAATCTTTTCAATCTAAAATTATTTTTGTAACAATCGGATTTTATCTGAGTGAAATGTGCGAGCGCAAAAATTGTATTTAACCAGTTATAGACATGTTTTGACATTCTTATCAAGATGCGAAAAAATCAAATGAGAACTACAGGGAGGTAGAGTAGTCAGTGCTCTACCAAATCATATAGAAATTAAACACTACTGATATTTTGTTGAAATACATCAAACTGAAGATAACTAGTAAAACTAAGTAAATTATCCTGTACTATTACGTGCATTCGTTTTGATGAGTTTCATTTTTTTGAATGTTCTTTCTGTTCTAGTGGGCGATATTAGGAGTGTATATCCTATTGATACCACTAGCTGATAGAATTTCGAACAATCTTAATATGCAAGGAAATCGAAAAAAATTCAAAGTTTTTATAAAACATTTTTTCTTATCGGTGGGTGGGCAAAGTTCCTCGGTGGGAGGGCGGCGCCCACATTAGCCCACCCCTAGATACGCCACTAACTTACAATGATACGTTATGTTTGTTGATGCATTTGTTCATAATCGTTGATATCAATGTATGCATTATTAAAAATAGATATCTTAATAAACAGAGAATGACGATACAACTATGCAATGGAAATACGAAATGATAGCGGAAAACACTTTATTCGATATATTTATATACAAAGAGAGAGATTTGTTTTCGATCATACGATGTGTGCAAAATAAAGCACATGATAATGTACAATACCACAAAACTAGCAGACACAGAGAAAACATCGTCGGGTAATCATAGACGAATGAAAACAGAATGGTTCATGATGCCATCAAATAATTTTAGTTTTCTAAGGTATATTTAGAAAATTGTCGAGTAAACGTGGTAAAAGTGCATTATTAAATAAGCAATCAAGAAATTCTCATATATAATCTTTCAGTATACTAGCTGGTATATGCGCATGATAACCAAGAATATGTAAATCAAGTTCACTCATTAATCTTTTTTGTTAAATTTCTGGTGCAAAACGAAAAAAGATCTCTGTCTACAAAACTTTCTCGTTTGCTGAATCTATAACTATTTATAAATAATTTATATCGTTTTGTTCTTATGGAGAATAATAATTTTGTGTAACATTAGAGGAGTAAAACTGTGTAAGCGCTTTCAAACTCATCGGAGTTTATTGACCTCATGTAAAAAACGATGTAATATTTGAACAACTCTCGTCAAACAGCAAATATTTGCCTACCATAGCAATTCAATGATAGTTATTTTTAAATGTTTACTTTTACCGATAATTACGTTAGATTCTATCTTGGCTTTAGCTTTATAAATGCATGATTACATATCATATTTATAGAAATATATTTTCTTTTCTCTCCACAGAAAGTAAGTTAATATCAAGTAGACAAAAAGAAAAAACATCGATCATAAGTCAAGCATGTCATCTAGACGTTTATCTAAATGGCAAAAATGTTTGATAATCTTTCTAAATGTTTCTCGCTGATCTTGACTCAATTGTTTAAATAGAGATGGATTATTGTCCGTTAATTTAGACGCATCTTGTTTAACACCACGATAGAAAAGTTCAAGAAAAAGTTCATCGACAAGTGTATATGATGTTGTTGCTAAATCTTCGCTTGTTGATCGATCAAATTCTACTTTTGTTGTCGATTGAACTTCTATGTCATCATCCCAATCGGCATTTGTTACTGCATGGTGACTTTTGGATAAACTGTCATCATCAACTAATAAAATAGAAAATTTCTATAAATCTCTGCTCAAATGTATAAGCTCATAACAAACCTGTATTTCCATTTGTATCAAATTCATCTCCATCTTTTCGTTTATTCGATGAATGCGAATGTGTTCTTGAACGTTGTCGACGCATCACATGTTTTTGATGTTCACGTCTTTGCTTATCTTTATAACATGTATGTCCAATGATAATAAAATATTGTAATAACTCTTTATTAACAATTGTTAATCCATGTTTATAAAGAAAATAATTACATATCGATATGCACGATAACAATAAGACACTACGTATTTGTACAATATCATCGTGTACTAAACGATTAAGAATATTTTCAGTAAGTTTCATTATTGTTTGACAATGTTCATTTAACATATCAATAAAATGCTCATTCGTCGTATAGATTTGTAGACAATTAAATAGATTTTCTAATGTATTATTTTCTGTCACTGTTTCATTTTCAATTAATGCACTAGTAGCTGTTGTAATGGATGTTAAAAATAAATAAAATACTTCTGATTGCTCGTTATGTTCAAATAAATTACATTCATCTAATAGCACACGTAATAAACAACTACATTGTTCAAGTAATTCCTTATTAATACAAGATTGAAATATAAAACATAATGGTTCATATGTTAATTGAATACGTTTTAATATTAACGAACGTGTATCTTGTCGCACAGTTAATGTATATATTAAACGAAATAATTGTACAAGTGTTGGACAATCTGAATAATCATCACTTGTTAATATTGATAATATTGTCGAAAAAAGATTTGTATGTTGAATTATGCATCGAGCTACGCTCACACTTTGTTCGTCTTGGTTAAGATTTCGTTTACAACAAGCCATATTTGATAGAATACCAAGTACAATTTCTGTACAACGTTTATCTTTACATTCGATTAGTACGACATTGAATAAATCAAGTGAATTGAATTCAATTAATAGATGCGCTACATCAGCACTCATGCTTACATCCCATAATTCACATAGTTCAGATTCAAATGTTTCATCTAGTTCTTGTATTTTATTAGAATGCGTTGACAGAAAATCATCACCCTGTTGACGAATAGTTGAAAATGCTTCCTCGTGAATTTGCTGTGGTGCAACAAACTGGCAATAAACAATTAAAGATAGAAGTAAATACAAGTTTTTCTATCGGTGAATAGGCTTTTACTTTAATTAATTTAAGTAAAACTTGACAAAACCATGATTTCGAATACATTTCGTCACCGACCATATCAGCACGACTGAGATTATCAATGGGTGGTGGTGAAGGATTCCGAACGATGGATGGTGATGCTTCTAATGATTGTGTATTTTGATAATGAATAAATTTCTGATGATGAGATGAATGTATAGGTGGTGTCGAGTCAAATGAATGATTTTGACTAGGTGTATCATGATCATTTGTAGAACGAAATGACTAAAAAAAAAACATAAACCATTTTGTTTTTATTTAAAAAACAAAATCAAGTAAAAGTCATACAGAAAACGATCCAGGATCGTTATTTGGTGTTGGAGCGTTCTCTGTTGATGTCATCGTAGGATGTATCTAAAAGAAATAAGTTAAACGATGCCTTTGTTTACTCATTTTTCTTCATATGTTTAGAGTTTTTTTTATTGATAACCAATTCAGGATAGCCACTTTCATTGTCCATTTCTCTCGAAAATACTACATTCTCACATTCGGCTAAAACAATTTCAACAGTCGTATAAACAATCATTGGGCTATCAGCCATAACATGACCACCTATAACTCTTCCAGTTTGATCTGAAAATGAGCCATGTATGTGTTCAGCTTCACTATCAAATGTTCCCACTAAGCTAACAATTTCATGTGGTGTCTTCAAATTTATTACATCAATTGAATTTGCCATACGTAATCGACAAGATTTTACACTTCCGACACAGGTCATAATAAATACAGATTGCAATGAATTTTCGTTGATAAAATTTCTTATATTTGATAGAACGTCCATATTAGGTGATAAACGCAACGGAAATACCCGTATTGAACTCGAAATCGGCTGTAAATTGACCGATGATGACATGGTGTATATATATATATGTGTGTGTGTGTGTGTTAATCTCAAGTAAAAAAGACAATGCAAACAACCGGAAACAAATGAAAAGAAAATAATCATTTTAAAACTTCAATGATAGATAGTTCACCGTGGTTTTATTTTTCTCCTTTTAGGTTTTTTTTTGCTTTTGCCTAATGAATCTATTTACATGAAACAGCATCTGAAAGATGACGAAAAACAAAAGAAAAAAGAAATAGAATGTTGATTTTCTTGGATAATTTTGTTTTGATCATTCTTTTCGTGGTTGAGTTATTTCCTTTCGTGTTGCTTCTTGTAATAATTGTGTATCCACATCATCCGGTGGTAATTGAATATAGCGAATAACAGAACCACGTACGAATGCCGATGTAACCGATTGTATATGAGGATATTTTTCTGGATCAAGTACTTGGACATCAGTTAATTTAACATTTAAATATTGATCAACACTCTGCAATATACCAGCAATAGATAGATCATTTTTTAGTTCAATGACAACTTCTTTGCCAACAAGCGATTTAAAAAATGAATAGAACAACATATCTGAAATTAGGAGACGAAATGAGACGCTTGTTTATGTAAAAGAAAATTTATAATGTGATAAAAGAAAGAAAATCCTATACAATTTGTTTAGTTTGTGTTTTAAGAACGATTATGACGATTTCCATCACCACGATGGCTACCATCTTTAAATTCATCCATCGATCGTAAATATTTTATCATTTCTGGATCATCTTTTTCGATATATTTTTCTTTTGCAATCTCTTCTTTTTCAGCTTCACTTGCTGTTGGAAATTTAGGACCTTGATAAAATAAAACACAAAATTATATGGTTTAGTTTTACTTAACACATATGGAGTTATAACAATATACCGGCAACATTATTTTTCACTTGTTCAGGTGTAGGTGCTAGACCACGTTGAGCAAGACTTTCATAAAATTCATCGATGGTCATGGTTGACATGCTTGGGTAGCCAGCGCCAAATACTTTTGCTTGTAATTGATCGCGTGTAATTATCAAAGGTTTCATAGGACGTGATGCAGGTTTACGGCTAGGTGGTCCTCTATGAGTTTCTTCATCGTTTGTCGATTCTATTGATTGACGTTGTAGTAAAACTCGAAGTTCATCTAAATAAGAATATGTGCAAAAAAGAGATCATACAGTTGCGAAATTACCTTGTAAATAATCAAGATCATCAAATGCTGTTTTTATCCACCATTTTATTTTGCTTAAATAAAAGTTGCGTTTCGCTTCTTCATCACTTGAATCGTGGTTCATGGCTTCTTCGAAAGCTCTTATTGATTCTTCTTCTTCACGACGTCTTAAATGCCTAAATTTAATATAAGAAAAATTATAATTTCATAGTCAAGCATTATTAGTCCATCATTACGAAGATATTCACAGGAAAACGTGATTTTAAAATTTTGACTTGAAATTTTACAAGTAATCAAGCTTCTATGAGAATATATTATTTTATCTTCTTTCATTGACATACTAGTCTTTGAGCAGTATGGACAACTTGTTAAGTTACTGATAAATGTTTTTAGAATAACTATAACGTTGAACTATCTACAATTTTAATAAAACAAAAGATTGAAAGCAATATTTCAAATTGAATTATCATTAGTTCATCTATTTTCTTCATATTATACGATAAAAAAAGCTGCTCAATTAGATGTCTAAATTTTTTACTTTTCAGAAAAATTCAAAATTTTCTTTCCGAAGATTTGTCTCTTCTTTGTTAAATTTCAATAAATCAATAATCACCCGCGAATTTTCGATGCTCGATCTTGTGCCATTTTCATCATATCAACATCTCGACTTAATAATGGTTCTGTTGGTTCGCAATCTTGATTTGTCGGTGCTTTAGGTATGGTATATTTATGTATTCCATAATTTCTTGTCATGGTTAAATATTTCACATAATAATCAAATGCATGTTGTACATTAATAAGTCGTTGTGATGGTTTTGAACGTTTTGTTTGATGTAGCCAAGCAAGAAAAGGATATACAAGTAAATAGCGTAAGTTAGTCGTTGATAATTCTTCAATTTGTTCATTATCGCTAAATAATTCAAGTGTTGCAATACGTTTCTCAATTGATTCAAGTAAACGGATCGTATGAAGAAGTTTACTTGCATAATCATCTACTGTTGTATCTACCGATGAACTTTGTAAATCATTTTGATTTGTCCAAGCTATATCAAATAATTGTGAAACAGTTTGTGATTCATCATTCCTATTATCAGTATCATTCAATGTAACATGCTTGTGAATATCATCTGATGTTAGTCGTTTTATATTCGACTCGGTTGTATTTGACGATGATGGTGATTCGTGGCAATGGGAATGGGAATCACAACAGTGATCTGCCATTAAATTTAAGTAAAAAAAAACGAATTAACTCTGAAATATTAAAACAATCATTGTTTTTTGTTTTCAATGGGTTAACAATATTATTTTGCTTTTATCCATATTCGGAAAATAACAAATAACAACAAAAAAAAAAACAGAACAATTATAGATTACGCCAAATTTTTTAGTGCACATTCAGTATTAAAACGTGTTAATTCATCTGATTCAAGCGTATGAAGTGCACGAGAATGAATACGAGATATTGTAATAAAATCAAGTGATTGACGTTGTTTTAAATAATCCAAATAGGTAAGCCAAAGATCTTAGAAAAAAAAATAGATGATAGAGTTGATCATTTTGTTTTTCTTACCAGCTGACGTTTTCCCGAAGTAAGTAATAGCTTGTTCGAAAGCAGTTTTAACACGTTTATTATCTGGATTGGATGATGATTGTTCTATTTTAACATAATCCATATAGAATGGTAAAGAAGCTGGTATTCGCACAGATAATCTAAATATTTTCAAAAAATCAGTAATAAAAAGCAAAATTTTTCATTCGGAACCTACTTGTCAAATAATTCACGAACTTCTTTGATGGATTTTGTTTGATTAACCCATTGTAAATATTTTGATTTTAATTGTAATGTTACCGATAGATCAAATGATTCGAATTGAGATTGCTAGAAAATTACAATTTGCAAAAAAGGAAAACCGATCGATTATTTTCGTTCTTACTTCATATAATACTTCTGTCCATTTTTTATCATGTTCTTCTGCATATTCGATAACGGTATTCCAGATTAAAGGTGATTTCTGTAGACAAAAAAAATGATTATTTGCAAGTATTTCAATTTGAAGGTGAGGTTTTTACTTTAACATCTGGACTTTGACAAGCACGTGAAAATTCTTTTTTTACTGCTTTAGAATCAGTAGATTCTTCAATTGATAATGATAGACGTTTATTCCACAAGGAAGCATCACTGGGATAAGTATCAGTTGCTTTTTGCATAACAACTTTCGCTCGATTATGATCAACTATTGATACCTAATAAAAACAAGAGAGCAACATATATAAGCAATTGAATTCGCTTATTTTTATCTTACCCATTCTAAATAACGTTCAGCTGTTAAAGATATTTGCTCACTAGCCGATGAAAATACTCGATCACAGGTAGAAATATGCTAAATAAAAGAAAATATTTTCGAATAATATATCAAATTGATGTTTTAGAACTAGTATAGCAGCTATCTTGTCTTATTGTATCGATCAATGGAGACCTTCAAAAATATTGACTTTAATTTTCTTTTTACCTGAATTTTGTTTGTATCTGATGCTTGACGAAGACGTTGAACACAAAATTCAAGATATAAATTCCATAATTCATCTGTCAAAAGAATTCATATAACACTGTAAACGTTAAAAAGAAAAGATTTACTGGTATCAACAATTGAATTTTTTAATTGTTCTTCATAGTTTTCTCTCGCTTGTTGTTCAAGTATGGCGATCATAAAACCTAAAATCAATTTTTTCAAAAACAATAATAATAAAATAAATACAACTTACTAACGTCTTGATCTTTTTTAGCTGCTTCGTCAATCATTTTACGTTCATTTATTAACGGACGTTGGGCTAATAATGATTGAGCAAGAGCATTAGAACTATATTTTTCTTTTAAGCTATATACGAAATAAAACATATTATACAATTTTTCTTTTTAAATGTTGCTGTTACACTGAATAAATCTGATCAATTAATCGTTCAACAAATGAAAGTTTTGAAAATTCATTAAGAATTTTAACAAACGAACAAATAAACACTGGATCACCTATGAAAACGAAAATAAAATCTTTTCTAAACGATTTGTTATTTACTTTCAATCGCTGATTGTGCATTAACAAAAACAATTTCTACAATTTTGCCTTGTAATATAGCGTCGTCTTCATTATCATCTTGCGTTTCTTGTTTTGTTCGGTCAAGAACTTTTTGGCGCTTTTGTATCAATTCCACATAGAGTAATTCAAATTTAAAATACTATTAAATTAATTAAATTAAATTAATAGAAGAACAAAAACAGGCTCCGCTTCAATAATTTACTTCAAGCCAAAGTTTTTTTTCTTGTGGCATTAAACGAAGAGCACGTTGAAATAATGAACGAGCTGATGATGGAGATACCATCGTTTCTAATTCAAATTTTGCTGCCATTATCCATAACCCTATTTTTGAGAAAATTTCACAAATGAAAAATTTTATTAGGAATAATGCCTATGATTTACAATATTTATTGCCATGTGTATGTAATGCATTTGTAAATGTACTTGATGCTGTTGAGTAATCATGCTACGTAAACATTAATAAATATAAAAAGTTTTTCTTGTTTTTTAATTACTTGTTTTTTGAGAAATTCAATAAATGTTAACCATAAATTAATATCGTTTTTAAATCGATGGCATACACTCTGAATAAAGAAAAGTTAGAATGAACAAATCAAAACAACTCGTTGTTCTTCTTACACGAAAGAGTCGTTCAACACGTCTTTTAATGGCTAAATCGATTTCATCTTTCTTATAGATTCTTCCTAATTTCAATTTCTATAAAGAATACTTTTTATATTTTATGAAAATACTTTTATAGAAATATTTACCTCACGCCGCAGTTGTACAAGTTTAAGAAGATGAGTTTCATACTAAAATTAGATTTTTATCATTGAAGAAAGTTTTTTTTGCATCAAACTTCAATTACTTTTATATAATCAAGGTAACATTCTTTTTCTTTTGTACGTCGAATGATCTTATATTCATGTCGTCGTCTTGTACGAACTATTTTTCTTCAAAAAGAACAAAAAAAAACGATGAACATTGTATCTTGAAAAAATTAATTTTAACAGAACAAGAAAGACAGGTTAGAGAAAAAGTTCAATTATTGCATCAAGAGGTCATTCATGAGAGAATGTTCAAAGGTTTAATCTTAACCAGAAAGAATAATCAAACATATACAGGAAACAATTGAGAGTAATCTAAACCGGACATCTATTATCGATAGAGCATACACGAAAATTTAGTCAATCTAACCCACATATGTTTCACATGAAAAATGTTCAGCAACTTTAGAACTGATGTTTGTTTTAATTATTCACATACTTAATTTCAGCTTCTGTGAACATGCCGATGTTTTTGGCCTGTTCGAATTCAGATAGCATATCTTCCAAATGACGTTGTACTACTTCAGCCATGATTGTTCAATCTAATTATAAAAATAAAAGCAAAATGAATAAAATAAAGCCTATAATATATCGATATAATATGTGCCTATCTAGGTCAAAGAAGATATGCATCAATTGATACACATATACTATATCAAAGCTATTTCTCCGAAGAGATAGAATAACAAGTTGTATAATTATGCGTGTGTATATCTTCGATAATTGAAGACCTATTTGACAGCAAAGATATTTTAAATTAAACGAAGATAACCTTCGTTTGTCAATATCTTTATAATAATTTTCGAAGAAAATACTAAGACTTTATTTAGAAAATAAATAATAGAGTCTACTCGAATCTTCGATTATGTTCAAATTTGTTTCTATACTAAACTTACCAAGTTAAATTTTGTAATTACTAATGGTTAAATTATTGAAAGCTAAGTGAAAAGCAAACAATAAACAAACAAATGGATATATAATAACCAGTAAGCACTAATGTGGAGTCCAAATTTTCTTAACAGCTGATAGTAAATAGATGTCGTCTGAATTCTTTATTCATTGGTCATTTGTTTTCCTCAATCTGAAATGAAGTGAGTGGTACCACCCATCGGCCTTATATTAATCATCACTTTTATCTTGTTCTCTCTTCCATCTTGATCTGTATGATGAGTACTAATTCAACGGTTGGTGCGAATAGTGATAATAAATCAAGTTCATCATCATTATCAAGTTGTTGGCAAGCACGTGATGCTTGGTGGAAATGTCTAGATTTATATGACAATTGTGAGTCAAAATGTCAAAAACAAATTGAAGAACTTCATCATACTTGTAGTGCTCAAATGGTATGTGAACATGTTTATTATAAATTTTTGTTGTTGTTTTTTTTATCTCGTTATATTTAGGTTCAATTCTTTGAACAAAGACGTGAAAAATTAACGCAAGGAAAAATAAATAAAAAATTAATGATGCCACAAAAAGCACTTTTTACTTATTTAACTGATTTTCGAAATAATGCAAATCATAATTTTTCTTCTCATCAAACCGGTTTTCCTTTTGATGACGATGAAGATTAAAAATCAATGTCTAAATATGTATGTTCTTTATGAAAGAAAATTCTGATAAATTAATACCAGTGATGTTTATCAAATAGAAAACTTTTTTTTCCTGAAATATACTGTTTTTTGTCGATTAAATTTTATGTCAATTTTTATATTTTTAGATGTACTTGCTTTTCTATTAAATTGTAATAAAAAAAAAAACAGAGTATCTTGTCCGTTATCTCTGTTTTTAGAATGTAAAAAAATAAAACCTACCTTTTGTTTTCTTATTTATTTAAGATATATTATTTTATTTTTGGTTTCACTTCTTAATGGCAACCAGTCGTCCTTCGACGTCTACAACGAATTCTTCAGCCGTAATGGTTCATAAATTAGCTGAATTACTTCGTACAAATGGACATCGAGTTTTACATGGAGACAGTAAAGCGTGTTTTACATCAGATTCGCTTACATTATTAAATACTTATTTTCAAGCAGCTAAACTTAGTATAGCATTACCACTAGTCAATGGTCATGCAAGAACTAGTTCAATACCATTAATGATACCATTACCGTCTACTCAACATTTAAGAATTACGACTAAACTTCGAGAGGATTTAGTATTTTTACATGACTTTTTACAGAAAATACAAACTGCTAAAGTATGTAAAACAAACCTATGAAACAGAATTCTTTTATTTCGAACTGTCAACTTCTACTTTTGTTTTGTTTTTCCGCATGTATTAGATAATTCACAATGGGCTAACTCTTCGAGGAAATGTTCTTCTCTATCCATTCCAACACGTAACGTGTCTTGAATTGAAAAAGATTCCACTACATATGGTACTTGGTTTATCTCAACTTCGTAGTCAACTTGAAACATTAATCTGTTCTCAATCAGTGACAAAAATTGAAGTAAAAAAGTTTTCTCGATTGAAATCTTAATTTTTTAAATATTTCTATTTAATTAATCGAAGGACTTAATAGGTGATTGTGGTGGAGATTCGATAGAATTAGCACAACGTCAAGCATGGCCACGGCTTAAATCACTTTTTCTTTCTCATAATTCTATTGAATCTATTGATCAATCATTAGTAAGAAGAATAAATCTTCTTGTTTTATATATAGTAAACAACTAAATTTATTTCTAGAAACATTTAGTTGCACTTGAAGCACTTGATTTAAGTCATAATCGATTACAAGATTGTTCACAAATATTAGATGTTCGTAAGAAAAATATTTTTCTTTTGAACAATCTAATTTATTCTTTTAATAGATTATACCTCAAATAAGACATTTAAATCTTTCATCAAATCATTTACGTATTATACCAATATGGCCAGAAGTCAAAGGTCCATGTCGATTATTAACTCTGAAAATGCGCCAAAATTGTATTGAAGATATATCTGGTAAAAGAAAATAAAAACGTGATAGAGAACAAAAAAACATCTAAATAGTTTTTTGCTTCATGAAGGTATTGAATTAATGAAATCAGTTGAAGAATTAGATTTAAGTGATAATTTTATTACTCGTATACCGGATCAAATTCGACAAATGCCAGCAATAAAACGAGTATGATTTGTTTAGATAAATGAAAACTTCTATTGTTCAATTCTTTCTACTTTATAGCTTTATTTTGCGCGTAATCCATTTACTTATGCTTCGGACTATCGACAAAATATTATAAACAATTTACCATTCGTCTTTTCACAAGAAGCTCGAGAGGTTTGTTTGATTTAAATACAATAGAAAAAACGTTTCGGACTACCCACGTATTACAGACATACAATCTGTGATCGTGTATGAACAACTTCCTTATTGCATTACTGAGGGATTAAGTAAAAGGAATGTGTCGCGAACTAGATAGAATGAAACAATCGCCTTGGGATTAGTAATAACAGTTACAACTTCTTTTTACTTGTTGAATTACAATAAAAATTTTTGACTCTTGTAACTTTTTTTAATTTAGCTAACAATTGATAACGAACAACTTACATCAAAAGAGAAAAAAGTAGGTTTTTTCTTTCTATCATTAATTAAAATCTGTTTAATAATGAAATATGGTTTTGTTTTTTAAGAGAATTCCGCAAAGACGTAATCTTCCAGCACCTCTTGTTCCCAGTTTCAGAATTAGTTCAACAACAACAGCATCATCATCATCAGGACAGCATACAACAACCAGTGAATCAACAGAACCAGAATCAGGTGTTACAAATTCATCTGGCACAGTCGTTTCTCGGCGGTATGTTGATTTCATGATAGCATGACATATATTTTTGTGTCAAGGAAATTCACCTTATTATATAACAGATGAGACAGGATAGACAATACAATATAGATCAAACATCGATGATGTTTAGATAAAGTTCACTTTTCTTTTACATATTCAATCGAACGAATACAATCTCTAGTTTGACATTGGGCTGGATCAAGAGATTCATTTTTTTTTGCTAAAAAGAAAGAATATAGAAATCGTAATTCTATTTTCAAGGTTCAATTCAACCAGGAAATTGGTTTTCATTAGAAAAATATATTGAATGGCAAGGAATTTTTCTCACGCAATCCAAAAAATATCGATTACGTTAAAGGGAATTTCCTGACTCATACTGAACTGATCATTGCTTGTACATTCTTTTTTTTAATATATTAAAATCAGTCTCGTATAATTATATCGCAAAGTATATTTCATTGAAACAGAAACTTATCATAAGTTCTTTATTAAGTTGAAGTAATCATTGAGATTGCTCAAAAGAAAAAAGATTGAGCACCTGGAAATATTCGAAGGACCATTATTACAGTCGATTGCTTCTCTCTGCGCTGGTGCATGAAACTGTAACGACGGTTTTTTTAAACTATGTATTGTTAGATTGCGAAAAAAAAGGTCCTGCTACGAATAACTGATCATTTTTCGCGGTATTGAACTTTTCTTCTGCATGAGGAGTAAGAATTTATAAAAAGGGCATTTAAAGTTTTACATGTTCTATCAAATAGAAGAAGAAGAAAAAACGAAACATCAATTCAATAAAATGCGTATCTAGAGAGAAGTTCAACTTGTCTAACAAACAATTATTTGTTGATAGAGTTAATGAAATCCGATCCGTTTTTTCACTTACCTAATATAATTTATCTTAAATATAAAATCTAGTCGATCTCGTCGAAAACTTCGAGATGCACGTCTACGATCATTTGATGCTGATGAAACACCAACAGAACATGGTAAATAAATTCCAACAAAAAAAAACGTTGCTTGCTCTTCATGCAATCCTTGTTCTTTTAGCAACATCTGGTTCGGATAACGAATCAATTGTAAACAGACGTCGTCTAGGAAAACTAGATGAATCTCGTCATGAAGGTGATCCTAATTCTATTACACCACAAACACCACTAGCCACTGGATACACATATCCGCCGGCCATACCTGAACACGAGGATAGTCTAGCAAAATCAATGTCGACTCCAAGTAGTATTCCACGTAAATTAGTTCATGATATATCACAAGTAGGATTGAAATTGTTAACAAAATACGCAAAAAAAAATCTTACTGTATTTTGCTTCTTCTATATTCTTAGTCTCCACGACGAAAGAAAAGTCCTCGTTCTCGTAAATCAGATCATCCATCAAAAATAATCTTGGAAGTTGTTGATGTTTTAAATGTAGTATCGGATGCTACACCAATACCTGATTCTCCAACTTCAGAACGAGAAATTTCATTTAATGCTAAACATGCAACGTCAATACCAAAAATTGAAACACAATTAACTAACAACGAATACAATAATACTGGCGGTATAGAAATAAACTGTTGTTTTTTGATTCATGAATACACTACATGTTCATATTCATTTAGTTTTTCAGATTGTATACGAACAATATTTTTTGTTACTGATCAAACTTCAAATGATAAAAATAATCGTTCATTGACAATTGAAATTGATCGCATGCATCTAATTGAAAAAGATAATAATGATGAAGAATATTTAGAAAAATTAAAATATTCAACAATTACACTTTTAACTGATAATGAAAAGTGAGAATATGAGAAAATCAATTCTATTAATTGTATCTTGTTTGTTTTAGTAATAAAAAAACTGTTGAATTTACATTTGAAAAGCGAAGAGGTGAAGTTGAGCAAAGAATTTATTTATTCGATACAATACACGATCAAAAGGTTCGAATAAATTGATGATTAGATTGTTCTTATGATTCATTAATAAATAATTCTAGGCATTTGTTGAAGAAATCGAACGTCATCTTGAATCCTCTGATCCAATTGACGTTAGAACGATTTCGCCTACGCTTATTGAGGTTTGAAAATGAATTATTTCGAAGAGAAATAGACAATTATTAACTTTTCTTTTAATTTAGTGTACTAAATGTGGACAACGTTTTTCTGGATTAAGTACCATGAACAGTATTGGTAAGTACAGATAGGAGAAAAGTTTTTAGCTAAACCAGCAAATGCATGCACACTTGTTTAGCATTGATTAAGTTACATACATTTTAGCTATGTAAGAAAAAAGACACTTTGCTCTTGAGAGTCGATCTTCATTCTCATTCAATTTTCTTCTCTTTGATCGTGACATACAGCCAAGAATTTATAGAAAAATCTAAATCTCCAAAGCAACTGTCTTTGTCCTTGTGATTAACAGACAACAATGCGACGCATTTTGCACATCATATCAACTGATACAAAATAGTATGCTATGTTGATTGATCAGCATGGCGTATCGTGAAGAAAAGTCCTTAAGAATTATTACGTTTTTATTAAATTAAGCATAAAGTTATGTAATTTGTTGTTTGCCAGTAGGAAATATCTATGGCAAAACGAAGTATGCCATTTTACAGTTGCTTATATAACACATAACATGACCTTTATGCGTTTGTATACTTGTCAAACGAGAAGAATACTAAGGCTATCATCAGGCAATACTTGTAATAAATCTTTTGTTAATAAATACGACAGATTTTTACATCAGATCTATTAATCGTGCAGTCTTGCGCTTCAGAGAAAAAAAACCGGATCGATTAGAAAAACGTCACATCCGGTTGTCTCCATTTCATCAATTTATTAGAATGTCTTATTTGCAGACTCTTTTTTTCAAGTAGTAAAACTAAAAAAGATTTTGTATTCTTTTTCCTCTAGACAAAGCAGCATCTTCTATTTGTGGAAATTGTCAAAATATTACACCAACAGCTTCACTTGAGTAAATATTTTTGCTCGCAACTTAAATCGTTGATGCATTTATCTGTGCATATTTATTAGACAAGACGATGAATTGCAAGCAAAAACTACTATTGATACATTATCTGAAGAAGTCGAACTTGACCATCGTTTACATTTTCATTTGGCTACACAACATTTTACACATGATAACGAACGCATAATATTACATTTTAAAGTAAAATTCTTTAAAGAAAAATTTCATTTTATATTTTTCTTTTTCACAGTGTTTTGTTGTTCGTTCAACAACAAGTAAATATTTTATTGCTCAAACTATTCTAACAGATTATGGCATTTATATATTTCAACATGAACCGTATGCTAAACTTTAACTTTAATAGACAATGAATTGATTTAGTTCTTTTTCTTGTGCGCCATACAGAATAAATAATGATGTAGAATCAGAATATGTTCTGGTTGGCAAAGATCTTTTAACAAATGTACTGATGCTCGACATTGGTTATCGTCTACAAACATTTACAATTGAATTACAATCAGCTGCATTCGCTTTTCTTCTTGCTGATCAACAACAAACACAAAAAATCGTTAATAATATTCTTGGTAAACTATTTTTGATTATTTTTTTACGTATTTATTTTTATAAGTTTTCTAAAACATGTTGTAGAAGTGCTTTCACCGATTGTTCAAAGTGGTGAAGGAGCATTACAAAAAATTAGTCGTATTAGTTCAGATGAATATCGGCAACGTTTATTTGACATCATAAAAACTGAATGCAATATTAATGAACCAACTGATGATATCATTGATTTTTATTCAATTGTTATCAGAATGGATCAAAGTTAGTAGAAAATATGAATAGGGAATTTCTATGGCAGAAAAGCTTAATTATATAGCTACTACTCATGTTCTTTGAGTGAAACACTGAAGTATAGAAGACAGACTTCGCTAGAGAACTGGGCAATTTTTGTAGTCCAATTAAAGAGTGGGTTCGAAAACTTGGTAAACTCTTATCTTATCAAATCAGTCTATCCTGCTGAGACTTTTGTTTGTCTACAACGATTAATCAAAATGTGCCGTCATTCCAAGTAAAAGAATACGAAAATGGAAACAATTATATAATCACGATTCATTGAGTCTAGTGGTGTTAAATTCAATAGGAATGATATTAATCTAAAATTGGAACATCGCTATTTCTTTCTTTTTTGTAGCTGGCAATAATCAAATGATTGCATTATTACTTCTACAAAATTGGATTTTAATGATTGAAGATGCTTATGCAACAATTGATGCACGTCATGTTCGTTTACCTGCGCTGCCAACATCAGACTCCGGTTCAACTCAACAATTAAAATGTGATCTTATGCATTTAGTGAATGTGGTAAGTTTAGTTTGGTGTTATTTAATGAATTGTATTATTCATTTGTTTTCCTCCAAAGACAAGTTATTTAAATCATTCGAAACTACTCGTCTTGGATTTTGTTGACGAATCGGAAACGAGACAATTCCGATGGAAACTAGAAAGTTTAACAAACAAAAGTAGAAATGAATTTCTAACAAAAATTCGAGATACTTATCAGAAATTCATGGGTATTTCTATGCCTGAAGCATTGGTATGTTAAAGAATGGAAGATAGTTTTCTTTTTAATCAATGCACTGTTTTTTCTTCTAGGAAATGGTATAAAAAAAATTTATTTGAAAACTTGATATCGATATTATTATGTTTGTTTTCACTGTTTATCATGTTGGTCTAATCTATTTTCTTTTCCTTTGTATATTAATCCAACAAAGAACATTCATATTTATTTTTTTTTGTTTGATTAAAATCTTAAAAACATGAAAATTAACCTATTAAATTTTTAATTTTAGAACAAAAATAAATCATGTGTGACCTTTTTCAAGCTAACCCATGGAAACCATTATTATGTACAAATTGTCATCAAAATCGTTCAGGCCATGAAAAATTTACTAGCAATGAAACTAAATGTGAACATTTGCAATCAGAGAAAAAACCTGCTCTACCATCATCATCTTCATCAATGCATCTCTATGAAGAAATTATGGCGCAATATTTTACAATAAATACAACCGATGTAAATACATTACAATCAACATCAGTTATTGATCGAATACCAACACCAATTGAAAATGAAATCGATGATGATGAAGATTCATTTTCTGATGAAGAACAAGATTTTAATAAAACATCAGCTATTGAATTTGTACAAAATCAATCAATGATTAGCACACAAGGCATTGTTCTTATTGGGCCGGATATACGGGCAAAACCGAGTCCGGTAAAAAAGCAAAAAAGGATTCATCTGCTGAAAAAAAGTAAAAGCAATGCTGATGAATGTTTAAAGAAAACAGATATTATTGATAATAATAACACATCAAGATTATGGTGGTTTAGAACCAAAAAAGCAAACCCATCACCAGTAGTTCAAAATGAATCGATCAACGATCTCAATAAATCCAATGTAACTATCAACATTTAGTTATTAATACGAAAATAGCAAAGACATAATTTATTGTTATTTTTCGTGTAGATTTCTAGTCCAATATTAAACAGTCAAAATCATCAACCAAGAATTCGTGTTTTACCTGAAATGAATAAATTAACATTGAGTGAAGGTATGTTTGATGATGAATAGATTTTAATCGAAAAAACTCCTATTAAAAGACTAGTTTTCAAACATTTGAGATACGATCTTAGAGAATGTGCAAAGATTTAAGTCCATCAATGACTTAATACTCTATAGGATGGTACGTTTACAAATTTACTTTTCAGTTTTTATATGAAAAGCTAAAGCATGTGATTTCTCAGATTTCTTTCTCTCATAGTCTATCCATGAAATTTAGTATGAAAGACGTCATCAATGATTCTAAATACTATTCAGATTAGAGCTCGATCTTTAGTATTTTTGGAAAAAAAAATATTAATTTTATTATAAATCGTTTGAATGTGAGATAAGCTTGGAAAGTTTTCAGGACTATTTTATCTGAGAAAAGTTCAACGAACCTCACTTTTTGTTTGTAGCTTTAAGCATTGCTAGACGTCAACATGCATTGCCGGGCCGTGAAAAAAAACTAACTATCAATACGAAACCGTACAATATACCGCCAGTTTTAAATGGACAATCTAATTATGGATCATCAATTGCATCAACAACGTCATCCTCAACACATTCGAGCAATGAATATGATAGTAATTTAGTTAATAATTTAACAACAAGCGAACCGACTTATTTAACAGCGGTATCACCAATTGAAAAAAATCCTTCTCAAGTAACAATATTTGATAAAACCATTAAGTTAACTATTGAACGTATCACACATGATCTTCGAATAGTCATTGATGAATATAAACATAATCTTCCCGTAGCTCGTTTTCAAACATTGAAATCTTTTCTATATCAACATCAATTATCAAAAACTGCATCGAATGAATCAATCTATGTTTTACTCTTACAAATTCTTGATGAATTTTCTCATGATTCTACTCAGACAATGACAACATTTGATCATTTTCTTATTGTTAGCCATTCAACTATGCCCATTATTGTCACAACAACTTCAACTGTAATCAATGAACAAGAATCCATTGAACAATTTATTAAAAATCTCGCTGCTAAATTATTTGATTCGTCATCATTACCGATATTTAATGATCTCGTTACATTTGAAAATATTTCATATCGTTATTTATCTAATCAAATATTTCAATTTTCCAATACCGATATTGATAATAATAATCTGTCAACGCAACGTATCAAATTACTTAATTTATTTTGGAATAAAATACAATCGTTACGTCATATACAGATAAATGAAGAAAATGAACGATGGATTTTTGCACTTTATTTTCTTATGAAACATATTAGTCAGTCAGATAATTTGATTTGAATATATTCAAATCAAATTCTTTTTTTCTTTTTACTCAAGTCTTATCTCAGGAGTTATGCTCTGTAATGATCGCAGATGAATGTTGTTTTTGTTAGTATGTGTATCAATGCGTTAGGGTTTGCTTTTAATATGTTTAGTTTTATTTATTGTTTGTATGTGCCATGTTGCATGTTTAGTATTTATGAAAAGCTCAATTCATCACGAATAAAAATAAATTTTTTCACAATTGGTAAATAAAATCTGAATGTAATATTTCTTAAAACAGAAGGAAATGATCACACTACTCTTGAAATCTTCATTACAATGATTTCTAGCTGTTAGTAAAGAATATTGTAAGGCTTTTTAATTGTCATTAGCAACGATGATTTATAAATCATACAATTCGGGAAAATGAATTTAAAGAAATTATAATTAGATTAATATTTTCAACTAAAAAAAAACTGCCACTAATGATTAAAAACAGAAATAGTTCAAGCACTACTAATTACAATTAGTAAGAACCCCGTGGTTGGAAGTTCTGATGATCGGTCAGACATGCACGGTTAGTGAATTCATCAGAGCATGCCATTCGAAGTCGTTCGACTGTGGCAGGTGATTGCAATGTAAAATAATCCGAAAAACCTTGCTGCTTTCGATAAGCCATACATGCTTGTTTCAGTGCAAAAAATACTGAGCTTGCAAGTGTAATGGGTGGTTCACCAATGCCTTTTGATGAATAGATGGCTCTTGGATTCGATGATTCAGATAAAAGTGATACACGAAAATCAAGTGGAACATCACTGAATGATGGAATTTTGTATGTATCTGGGCCTCGACTGAATAAGAAACCAGGTTTAATCCATTTTTGTTGCTCATGATCGCCCCATATCAGTTCTTCCATAGTAAATAAACCGACACCTTGCATAAAGGCACCTTCAATTTGACCGATATCAATATAAGGATTTAGAGATGTACCAACATCCTATGACAGAAAAATAATCGAATATCATGGAATATGTTGCGACGAAAATTAGACTATGCTATAGTCTACTCTTTTTCGAGATATTCCATTATGGATATGCCATACTCTTATTCTAAAAATCGATAGATTAGATAGACTGTAATAATACATGTCTAAATTGCTGTCTATAACATAGTGTAGGAGAAGTTAACATATTCGGAAAGTGAGTACAATAAGATCACAAAGATTCTTGAACTTATTCTATTCTATTGATCTTCTGTGGTCAAGTAAAAACTAAATTCAACATAAATAAGTCAATTAGAACGACTTTCGAAGACGGCTATATGTCTATTCAATGTTTGAAAAAATAGGTCGTTTTTCTACGACAAAATTTGACCTACCATGAGAATATCGACGCGTAATATATGCCAATCGCCAGTCAATGTGTCCAACTCGACTTCAGATACTGCTGCACCTTGTGTAAAATAATTGTATTGAGCTCGATTTTGAGACAGATCATAATCAAACATATTGGGTGTAGCGTGGAATCCATGTGCACAAAGGTCAAGGCGAGAAAAATAAGCTTGTGTAACTAAATTTTCCCATGATATTTCGGCATTATTATCAACAATAAGTGTATTTAATCGTTCACGAAGTTGTTCACACGCATGCTTTACAGCCATGCCATTAAGATCGGATGAAACTGAACCGCCTGTTGAACTTGCATTAGGCACTTTATCAGATGCTGTTTCACTGATTCGAATACGATGAACACCACAACCTAAGACTTCAGCTGCTATGGCTATCATTTTAGTATTTAAACCTTGTCCCATTTCGATACCTTAGCAAAGAAAAACAACAAATCATATATATTTTTAGTTCGAATAAGAAATCGAAATACCTCCATGACTGACTAAAACTGAGCCATCTTTATAGATATGCACAAGAGCACCTGCCTGATTCAGAAATCGAAGTAGAAAACCGATACCAAATTTTGTTGGAATAATACTAATACCACGTTTTCGATAGATATTTGTACGGTTAAATTCATCGACTTGTTTTTGTCTTGTAACTAAATCACTTGAAGTAATTATTTCATTCAATATTCGAGGAACATTCCAATGCTCTAATATCTGCCCATAATGTGTTGTGTCTCCTTCTTTAAATAGATTCAGCTGGCGAATATTAAATGGATCCATTTTAAGGTAACTAGCAATATGCTCAATAATATTCTCAGATGCTAATATCCCCTGAGGACCACCAAAACCACGTAGGGCTGAAATTGATTATTATCGTTAAAAGAATAAAAGCAAGATATTTTTGAAGAACATACCTGTATTCGATGGTAAATGTGTTTTACAGCTGCGACCACGTATACGTATATTTGGAAATCGATAGCAATTGCCTGTATGAAGCATGGCGTGTTCCATAATAGAAATTGAGTAATCCAAGGAACAACCTCCATTATTCCATAGTTGAATGTCAAGTGCTAACAAATTACCATTAGCGGTGAAACCTACTTTATACTCAACTTTGAACGGATGACGATGCCCTGTAATAGATATATCTGTATGACGGTCAAGATTGAAACGAACTGGACGGCCAACTTTTACTGCTGCTACTGCAATCCCAATACATAGAGGTATACTAGAACAATAAACACAAATTATCTCTATCTTATTTAAAATACAGAAACAAAACAAAAATATTAATCGAGACGTACGGCCTGGTTTCTTTACCACCAAATGCACCACCAACGCGTTTATTGTGACATTTAATACGACTGATATCGCGGCCAAGTGCCCGTGCAGTCAGTTCTTGCGGGGCACTTACACTCTGTGTTGACAAATACATGGTAATTTCATTATCATCCATAGACGGTATAACCATACAACAATTTGGTTCCAAATAGAAGTGTTCTTGACCACCAATCATCAGTGTTCCTTCCACTTTATGTTCGGCTTCGGCAAGACTCTTGTCTATATCACCTTGTTGAAGGCATATTTCATTTCCAAAATACGATTCGTGCATAATAGCATCTTCAATAGTCAAAATAGTCGGCGTCAAAAGTTCATATTCGATTTGTACAAGATTCGCAGCTTTATAAGCTGCTTGTTCAGATTCGCAAACAACGAGACCAATGACAGCACCAATACACGGTGCAACTGATGAAACAAATATTTCCTCATCTGGTACTATGGGACCCGTTTGATTTGAACCTGGTACATCAGTGTGAGTAACAAACGAGACGAAACCAGGAACTTGTGAGGCTGCTTCAATATCTATTAAAATAGACTTTGAACCTAACGTATCAGGGGGAAAATCTCAGATTTCGTACCTATGTGTTTAATGCGAGCATTTGGCTTCGTGCTCAGTACGAATGCAGCATGTAACGTATTAGTTAATGATGGGATATCATCAACATAGGTAGCCTCTCCAGTTGCCTGTAAATAGCCTGATTGATGCAGCAATGAAGTTCCAACAACTTTTTGAGATTGTGGGCACTTTGGTATTGTTTGTTGAGCATGAGAAATAGGCCGACGATAAGGATAAGCAATTGAATTATCAGTTGGATCGATGGTAGTTTGACGTAATTCACAGCATATATATGTGTAGAACTTGAAGAGGAATGATTGCATCAATGTTCGTCTAAATGGTATAACAATCGTTTTATCAATTTCTCTATTCGTGCAATCCATCAGAGGCTCTACAAACAAAAACACATTTCAAATGCACGGTATTCGAACGTTATAAAATTGTTAACTAGTTGTCAATGAAACTTCCGAAAACTTATTCAAAAATCATACTTTGCTTTTAACTAGCTATACAAGAACATTATAATTAAATTTGGACGGTATTCTTAGTTCTCTAGTATATCGTTCTATCCTTTCCTCACTGAAATAACTAGTAGATAAGCGACATATGATACCTGTATTCAGGTTGACCACCTAAACTTGTTTCGTCAAGTGGAAGTTCATTCAGAATCCATTCACAAGTTTTGTTCATGGTTGATCGTGTCCAAGGTAGTCCAATTATATTTTGTTGAGCTATTTTAGCCATAACAGTTGTTGAGCCCATTCCACCAAATGAAAAACAAGCAAAAGCAACCTGCCATTGACTATCACTTGAATTCGATTGTTCAAGTTGAACTTGAAATCCAGCACTAACAATACCTTTGGAATCATCTCGGCGACGAGCTTGTTTGTACGAACGAAGAAAATATTTTACAGACGAATCCGGTAGAGGAATATGGATAGTAACAAGAACTTCATTTTCATCCATAGATATACGACGAGCACCGAGGAAAAAATCGCGCAATGGTATTTGACGAACTACATTTGTATCAGCATGATGAAGTTCTAGAATCGCATTCGCCGCCTGCAACACTGGATTGATGTCCGAGCTAGTAAAAGAAAAACATAGCAATAATATGATCGAGATTGCCTAATCGTTTTTTCTCATATACATAGGTGAAGCAGTAATTATATTACCGCCAAGCGAGGCTACATTGCGTATTTGTGTTGATGCAAAATATCTCAGTTGATTTAGCAAAGCTTCACATATGCCACCATCATTGATTTTGTCATTTACCCATTCGATTAATTGCGATTTTAAACGTGAAAATGTAATGCCAGCACCCAAACACAAGGTATCATGTGTTCGACTCAATTTTTGTAATTCCTCCACATGTGTAAGAGCAATAAGACGAGGAAATTTCATTACATTCATTTGTCTTTCCATTTGTACTCTAGTATTACCAAAGACAAATTTTGATGCATCACCAGGATAGGTACGACGAAGTTGTAATACTTCTTTTAATGATGTAGGACGAAACCAATCCATTGAAGAACCTATAAGTCTATTAGTGAAAAAAGAATCGATATTAAAATGAGATTTTACCACGAATATGAATTGATTGAGGTGTATAACTTTGTAGTTTTGCAGGAAAATCTATGTGATTTGATACTATTGAATCTTGTTTCTCAAATAAAATGCATTTATCTAATGTTGTCGAGGTTGTAGCACAGGGTTCACCTGTCGGTAATTTTTTTATATCACTTGCAAATGTTTTAACAGCATCAAGAATTGGCCTATATCCGGTACACCGACAAAGATTTCCATCTAGAGCTTCTTCAATATCTTGCAAAGTTGGTTGTGGAGTTTTAGCGGTTGTGATTGTTCCATAGAGAGACATAACCATACCAGGTGTACAAAAGCCACATTGTGAACCGAATAGCTCAGTCAGACGCGATTGAATTGGATGAATATTAGATTTATTGACTGAGCCCAAGCCTTCCACTGTAATGACATGACATCCATCAACTGAACAAAGTGGTGCCAAACAAGCATTTATAGTTCGATGTTCAACTTTACCAGATTCTCGATCGATACATCGAGAAATCATGACTGTACATGCTCCACAACCACCTTCACCGCAACCCAATTTCGAACCAGTGAGACACAATTCTAAAAGTAAAATAATGACATACGTATATTCAATGCAAGAATATTCAATAAATTGTGTCACTTACTGTTTCTCAAGTACCATAGAAGAGTCCAATCGGGTTCTGCATGACGTTCAATAACTTCTTTTCCATTGACATAAAACAAAAGATGCTCGATCATTGTAGATTGCGAGTCAGACTTGTTCTCTTCAGTCATATCTATATGTAATGCTTACAACAGATGCACATAAAAGATTATTTACTCAGTTGATATAGATAATTAAGTTAAAGTAGAACGAAAAATCAACGAGCAACATTTTTCTTTATGAAAGATAACGAGCACATGCCTAAAAGGTGATAATCGCACATTTCGATTGTGATAATATTCTGTTACTGAAACCTTCTATATCAAACAAGTGTTACTATTACCACAACTTTATTAATGGATCCTTTGATTTCAATCTGAATTTTCACGAAAAACCCAGACTAAATTATTTCAGAATAAAATTGCGAAAGGATGAATCAGTGAAAATTACTTATTGATACAGCAGATTGCAGATGTATGAATTTTTGGTAGAGCTCTATGTTTTTAGAGCGTGATAAGACATGTTCTTGGTATAGTTTGTCACGAAAGCTAATTGTTTGCTTAGACTGCCGCGCTCTCCACTCGTCTTCAAGAAAAATGATATAGAATATCTTCACAAGTTTTTGTGTCAGAGACATATCCAAACAGCTTACGCAACTCGAAACTTCACAATCGTAAACGACTATCGCGCACGATAGACATATATAGCTGTATATCACTATATAATAATATCATTTATGGTACTCGTCAGCAATGATTTACAATCCTATATGACGATTGCCGTAACGCTCTTCCTACGAGTATTGGCTATATATTTTTCTGCATTGTATGATGAATTAAAAAAAAACAGCTAAAAAAGAATAACAAATATTCATAGATAAAATCAAAAAATAATCTGCCCACAAAGAAAACTGATCACGACGACGTGCTTATAGAACAACAAAAGATAGTATAGTCGTCAAGTATATGTTGGCATTCATACTTTTGTCAATTCAGTCACCTACATGCTCAACACATTTTCATTGAAGAACAAATGAACACAAGACGTTCTCGGCGATGAAAACATTCCAATTGATCGAAAGGTCCAAGCAAAAAGTCGCTCCCAATATTGAAAATTTTCAAGTGGTGTCAACACTCATTTCACTCATGGTAGACATATTTGTACAAAGAGAAGATACGATAAAGAATGTTTTATATCACTGAATTTTGTATTAAATCGTGTCATAGATATTTTTCAAATGATGGTACGAATGGATTGATTTTGAACAGCATGCTATTTTATATTTTCAGTCAATTTCACCCGATCCTCACACAAAGTATCTCATACGTATAATTGCATTAAAAAGGTCAAAATATGATTTGAAAAACAAAATCATAAATAAAAAACGAAATAGTTAATAACGATTTCAAAAACAACTAGATGGTATTCAAGTATTCACTCGAATACGAATGCGATGCGAGGCTCGAATAGGATCTACTACGAAAACTCTTGAATTCGAAGATATGTTTGATTATTTTCATGTAGACATGATGAATTTCATCGCTCCGAAAATACTATCGATACTTAGTAATAGATTCTTACAGAACGATTTCGATTGATCGATTAATTATCTCCATGATTCATTATCTTAGATCGAGGTATGTTCAGATTTCCGAAAAAGTAAATTTCAGAAAATACCGAATTTCTAACAAAATATCGAAAGACACACAACTGTGCCAACAGAAATTTCCTTGTAATTTCCGAAATCGCCATTAACTGAAAAAGAAAATTCTCAGAAATTACCATATTTTAACATACCAATCAACAGAACATCTAGGGAATTTCAGAAATCAGCTCCACAATCCAAAAGAAATTACAGTAAATACGAAAATTTCCATAGTTAATATAATATACATACACTGGTATATGTTTAGATTTGAAGGCCCACCCTCAAAAATGAGAAGAAATTCTAGTAATTTCGGTAATTACCGTTATTTCCAGGTAATTTGCGTTAGTGTGTTCTGTAGATTTGTGTAGTTTTCATTGGGATGTATTTGGAATTGTAGTAATTTCTTTGGAAGTTTCGAGTTGGGAGTAGTTTAGTATGGAAGTTTTGTGATTATGTTGCTATTCATTATGGGTAATTTCCGAAATTTCTAAGAAATTACTCCATCACTGTGTTTGCTGGCGTTGCGTAGTATCTCGGTTACTTCGAAAGTTTCCGGTATTTTCTAAAAGATGAATTTTTCATGTTTGTAATTTCCGAAATATGTATTTTTAGCTAGGAAACTTCCTTTTTCGGAAATCTGCCCACTGCTGAGATCATCGGGTTACAAAATGATGAAAAAGATGCGTGCGTTGAGAAAGCAAAAGCAAAAGAAAACTCGCGACGAACTACAGAAATACAATGCTTCGCATCGCATTAATAATTTTCATCCGATCAGAATACTATTATAGAATGATATTAAATTAATATCATTTTAATAATGTACACTATGTTATCAGAATTTCTTTTGATGATTGATTGAGAACGGAAAAATGAGCAGCAATTCTTTTACTATACTGTAATATGATAAAACTTATCGAGAATAGTAGAGTAAGTGGGGGTAAGTATAAAATGAAAACTAGTGTACCGTAGAATAATTGCGATAACTTTTTTAGTTTTCATTTTAAAAAAACGTTTCGACGACAAGACACTTAGCTAAGATGACACTCTATGGACCGGTGCAAAAGTCAACTGAAAATCCTGTACGTAGAGCATCTGCAGGTATTCTTTGATCACCATTTTTCATGTTTACATTCCCTCTCGTTGGGGTGAATGTATAATCACGCTAGTGTCACTGAGATAAATGTATAATCGCAGCAAATTTTGCTGGGCACACTAAAACTCAACTTTCATCAGACTCATTAGGAATTATGAGGCGTTCTCAGCAGAAAAATAGTTCAGAATGATGAGCTTATTAATTTGGAAGCATTTCAAAAATCAATTTCATGATTTTTATGCATATTTTCTTTGTTATACGGGAGTGAAACATCAAACTGCAGCATAAAATAGCTATTGTTCAAGGGGAATTTCGCCAAGCCTGAGATTTACTTGATATTGTCTTCTCTTTAAAAGAAACCAAGAGTCGTATTATCTGCTCTGAAACATTTCGTAGTCAGTTTACGCTGTAAAATAGTTGAACAGAGACGCCGAGGGTTAATTTTTCAATAGATCATTATGTAATAAGTAAGGGTATGCTTGTTTTCTATAGCTTTCTGTTAGTGTTCCATAGCTTCAGTAACTGGTATATGATGAGTTCTATCTAAATTTGGGCACAACAGGTTGTTCAGCTTATTCAAGGAGTTTTGCTATGAAAATTTTATTATTTGCAATGTTTCACAGTGATCTCCAAATGTAATTGTTGAACCTGATTGAAAATTCATCGAAATCTAGCGCAAAAATTGTTACTATACTTTATCGTAATGTTGCAAGTGATTTTCATTATATTTACGTAAAAGTTCGAAGAAATATCCTCAAACGATACTCTATAAACAGCGATTGTCATTGCCAAGTAAGGACTATTTAGTGGTGCTGCATGTCTGTGAATTGATAGTTATGACTGAGTTATTGCATGTTCAAAGTAAATTTTGATCAATAGAAGAAAATTTGTTAGGACAGTAACATCGTCCGAAACAAATATAGCGAAGTATTCAGATATTTATTCAATTGATGTTTAATTTTGAACTTCAGTGACTTTCAGCAAGTTTATTGCTCACTTTAATTAAAAATATTAATTATAGATCTAGTTTTGAGCTGAACTATTTTCAAATCTATAGTAACAATGAAGATGTCGCGTTGTAACTGTAAATAATTCACTTCAATTCTTGATAGATCTCATTTATTTGGCTCGTTAAAAAATAAAGTTTACTAATAGCGAGTTAACTTTATAAAAAGATGAATCTGATGGCAAATAAGAAAAATACTTCTATCATTTACAAACGGTCTGAAAAACGTTAAGAATATATTATTAACTTATATATCTAACTGGTAGCAGGTCATCGGAAGATTTTGTAGCTAGATTAATAATTCTTCACGTTTACCTAAGAATTTGTTTTTTAAATCTATTTGAGAATTTCTTTTAAGATAGACCACAGTTATTTACGCCTAGCTTGTATGAAAAACATATCAAAATGTTAGTTTATTTAATAAAATTCAGACGAAACCAATAATTAAGTTGATTAATTATTAATTTTAATAAATTAGAAAAAGATTTTTTTGCTCAATAGCAGCATAAATATAACCAAGATAGAGGTTAACTTCTTTTAAAGAGAAGACAATATTAAGTAAATCTCAGGCTTGGCGAAATTCCCCTTGAACAATAGCTATTTTATGCTGCAGTTTGATGTTTCACTCCCGTATAACAAGAAAATATGCATAAAAATCATGAAATTGATTTTTGAAGTGCTTCCAAATTAATAAGCTCACCATTCTGAACTATTTTTCTGCTGAGAACACCACATAATTCCTAATGAGTCTGATGAAAGTTGAGTTTTAGTGTGCCTAGCAAAATTTGCTGCGATTATACATTTATCTCAGTGACACTAGCGTGATTATACATTCACCCCAACGAGAGGGAATGTAAACATGAAAAATGGTGATCAAAGAATACCTGCAGATGCTCTACGTACAGGATTTTCAGTTGACTTTTGCACCGGTCCATAGAGTGTCATCTTAGCTAAGTGTCTTGTCGTCGAAACGTTTTTTTAAAATGAAAACTAAAAAAGTTATCGCAATTATTCTACGGTACACTATTTTTCATTTTACACTTACCCCCCACTTACTCTAGCTATCCTAATGCCATAATTTCATTTAGTTACATATTCCAATATGAATTTTCGATATACTAATTGACGTAACATATTGCATTTCTGAAAGATAGCTGGAAATGCAATAAGAAACATGTGAACTAGATCATAGAACATTTGTTTGTTCGTTTATTGTCAACATAAAATGCATTGATACATTGAAACGTTCGAAAGTTTCAAAGAAACAAAACGGAAAGTCTAAATACTTTAATAGTTTTATATTCATTTTTCAATTACATTCATTCATCATTACTACTTAGGCTTGATGATCAAAATAGAAAGAAAGATAATTTATTCATGGAAGAAAAATAATTAAAATTATCGATATAAGTCAAGAGGTGTACATTGAGGATCAATTTGATACATATCTTTGTAAACTGCCATGCCTTTACTTTGGAATTCTTGTTCATAACCGCGTTGTTCATTCTGAAGTAATGTTGCTAGCGCAGCACGACGTACCTATTAAATTATTAAATAGTAAAAATTTTAAAAAATTCTTTTTGTTTAGAAGAAAAATATTAGACATTTTTCTAAAGGTACATTGCCTTTTCAATAGCTTATATGCCTTATTCAAGTTGAAAACGTACTGTCAGATGAGCTTTGCGAAGTAATAATAATTCTTGTCCGCGCTGTTTATTTATTGATGATTCTTGTAATGCTACATTGGCCCAAGCCGATTGTTCTGCCCATTTGGCTTTAAATTGTTCATATTTATTTCTAAAATATTCAAAGATTGATGGTCATACAGCTAAATTGGGGAGTTTTAGAAGAAATATTATAATAAATAATCGTGTTCGATGTCTGACACGTTACAAAACTTCAAGCAACTAAGAAACAAGATTAACTTATTTAATAGTTCAAGGACTTGAAGATGAGTATGGCAAAAGCTCGAAAAACTACCACTACAAAATATATGATTTCTTTCGTATGTTTATGAAGAAAAAAAAATATTCTATAAAATATCTTTTTGTGCAAATTCTGTATCAACCATTTGAACTGTTAGTGACACGTTCATGCTTTTGTGAAACTTTTTTTTATGGAAACAATCTTACTGTTCAAGTTCTTTCTGTTGCTTGAAATAAACTTCTTCAAACTAAATGAAAATCAAACAAATTTCATTCTTATTATTGAAAATTGATTCTATTTACTTGAGCAGTTTGTTGCATTCGCATCCCACTATTATTCGGTTTACCTTTATTTACTTCATATCGAAAAGATGTTGACATCAATCGATCTTGAGTTGAAACGCCAACAGGTTGCTTTCCTAATCAACATAGAAATGGACTGTGAATATTTTCAAGAATCTTACAATGACAAAAGATATCTACCTGGCTGAAACATGTTTTTCTTTTATGAATTATTAGTGTATCTAGAAATTATTGTTAAAACAGGTTCTTCATGTTTCAAAATAAAAAAAGAATAATCATTTTTATAACTATTAAAATGAACCGTCATATTATATTAATATGAAATCGAAATCAAATCAAATCAAGAAATATATTCCATTTAAATATTCACTCCTCATCAGTTGTGCAGCAACAAACATGCGTCAATCCTTTCTTTTCATTGGCTAAATTTTAACAACCAATCAGATGTCGTTTTCTGCGAATACTTAACTAATATATTTACGACTTCACATATTACTAAATATATCAATAACAGAATCGTGCGATCACAGAAGTCGAGAAAAACAATTTTTTTTTAAATCATTATTTCTAAAACAAATATGACTTCTCAATCTTCAAGTGAAATTAACGAACAAAACGCACCCGATGAAAACGAGCAAAACCCAAGTGAGGAGCCAAATAATGAAGATTATACACAAAGAAAGCGCGTTCGAGTTGGTTCTCATCCTGATGAAGATTCTGACACAAAAATAAATAATGAAAACACAAATAAACCTATTAATGAATTATTATCATCATCGGTAACAAATGTTGAAAATCATGAAACAACTGAGCATAAGAAAACGACGAGCAGTACTGGCCTTAAAAAACGGCGTAAATTAAATATTGGTATTGAAGAAATGATTAGACAAGATGAGAAAACAAATGATTCTATGCGAACTACAAAAAGGAGCGCATCCAAAGATGAATCAACAGCAACCGATGAAGACGATGACGATAATGAAAAAAAACATGATGATGAAGACGAAGACGAAGACGAAGCAGATGATACTAATGAACAAAATATTTTACCACCAACAACAAATCGTTATTTACGGCTTCGACAACGTCAACTTGGCATATTTCATCGGCCGAGAGAACGCACAACATGTCGAGCTTTTCATAATCATATGATAGCTGATCCAAATCTTATCCAACGAATGAAAGTATCACATACTCTCGATGGGCATAATGGCTGTGTTAACGCATTAGCATTTAATAGAACTGGTAATACAATTTTCATTTTTTATTTAATTTATTTCGAATTAAATCGAATTACTTTTTATTCTAGGAACATTATTAGCAAGTGCTTCAGATGATTTACAAATTATTTTATGGGATTGGGCATCAAATCAAGCAGCTGTTGCCTATGACAGTGAACATCATAGTAATGTGTTTCAAGTAATATCTTCTTTTTTTGACTTTATATTCAGAAAAACAAATTATATGTTTTTCTTATCAGGCAAAATTTATACCATTTTCTGATGATTGCAGAATTGTAAGTTGTGCGCGAGACGGTCAAATTCGTTTAGCTGAACTTCATCCAGATGGTTCATTAGCGCGTACGAAAAAAATTGCTCAACATTCAGCCTCAGCTCATAAAGTAATTTGAATGGAAATAGAAAAATAAACCAAAAAAATAATTTTCATTCTCCATTTAGTTATCCATAGATAATATAACAGGTACTGATATATATTCATGTGGTGAAGATGGGATTGTTTTTCACGTTGATATTCGAGAAAATAAATCAAATAAGTAATAGATTTTTCTTTAAAAATAGTTCACGTTCGATTCATAGAAATTTCTTTCGTTTTTTTTCTCTCTAATAGAATACTATCAGTAAGTAGTGACGCCATGAATAGTTTACCTCTATATTCAATTGAACTGAATCGTAATAATCAAAATGAATTTGTTATTGCTGGTATGGATCCGTATATACGTGTTTTTGATCGTCGATATATTGATTCGGTTACAGCAAGACCATTGAAAAACTTTTGTCCAGACTTATTAGTAAGTGAATAATAGAGAAAACAAATTCGTGTGAAAACAAAACTTTTTGTTTTTATAGAAAAAAATTGAAGACCGCCAAAGACAACCATCGGTTACATGTGCTGTTTATAATTATAATGGCACTGGTTAGTATTTTTCAAATGATATATGATGTTATATTGTTACCGTAGGGCCAATCTTGCTGAGACTGATAAAGAAATCTTTCCATTTGACTAATCTCTTACGGATTCTTCATGTAAATTGTACAAATAAATTTTTACAATGAGAAGTGAACGATTTCGAACTGATCTATACTAAACCAAGATTAAGAAAAAATATTCTAACTTTAAAATTCATTAATTCACTTGAGGTTTCGTTGGAATTTCTGTGAACGAACGAGTCATAGTGAAATCAAAGGAAAATATCAGTTAAGCTATAATTTCGTGCCGGAGTTTTTACATGTCGTTTCGATTAACAAAATTGACGTAAAACTAAGAGACGTTATTAAAAATCAAGTGGCGGATGTCCGGTTTACCTTCTTTGTACTATTCTACAGTTGAGTAAAAACTCATTAAGATTATCACGATTTGAGAAAGAACAAGCGTTAACAATACGTTTCTTTTAAAAGAACTCAATCAACATAATGGATTCTATCATGTAGTAAATCATAATCTTGGATAGTAACCATATTTTTCAAATGAAAATGATATTTAAAACTTGAGTAAAATTCTAACGCAACTATCTACTGTCATAATTTGATACCGTTAGAGCTTAAAATATTGATTATTTTGTTCATAAACCATTTTTCTATGTCAATATGAATAAATAAAAATGAATAATCTGTTCAATTTAACGATGTACTTTGTCGCAGATAAATTTTCTTCGATTTTGGATATAACTCCGGTGAAGGTTATTATTTAAATATTTTGCTTTTCTACAGAAATTCTCGGCTCCTATAACGATGACGACATTTATTTATTTGATGCAACGCATTCCGATGGTGCAGATGCTATTCATCGTTATCGTGGCCATCGAAATAGTAATACAGGTTTGTGAATATGTTTTGTTTTTGTATTCTATATTAAACAACGTTTTTATTTAGTGAAAGGCGTTAACTTTTATGGTCGTAATTCTGAATATATTATTAGTGGCAGTGATTGTGGTCATGTATTTATTTGGGATAAAGACTCTGAAAAATGTATTTGGTTTGACAAAGGTGATGATGATGGTACAGTAAATGTTCTTGAACCGCATCCACATTTTCCCATAATCGCCACAAGTGGTCTTGAACACGATGTCAAAATATGGGCACCGCTAAGTAACAAATCTGTCTGTTATAAACGACTTAAAATGGTAGGATAAAATTTTTGTAACTACAGAAAATACCATTGTCTTCTTTGATATTTCGATTAGCTAATGAAAAGAAATGCTCGTGAACGTGAACATGAACTTCATTTTGCTACTGTACTCGATACAGATACAGGTGGTCTACTACGTCTAATGCGTCCAGTCTTTCGAAGAATCGTTCGAAGAGCTGTAAGTATTCATTTTTTTAGCTTTGTAAATAAAAAGAGAAAATATTTATTTATTTTTTAAGAATGCTGATGATGACGACGACAACAACGATGATGATGACGATGATGACGATGATGATGACGATGATGACGATAACGATGATGATGATGATGATGATGAAACTACAAGACGTGCGCGACGCATTTACTCATTCGATTGTGCGCCATCATAAAATGATTTTTATTGTTTTGTTGTTCTTTCTTTTGTTTTTTTCACAACAAAAGTCAATCATTCTAGTATATGGTCACAATCAAGTGTATGATTGTCTTTCGTATATTTTATGTACATTACTATTTAAATGAAGTTTTTGATTAGTTCACCTTGATCATGATGAACGTTCCATCATGTATTTTTATTATATATTCTCATGTAAATATTTCCCTTTTTCTCTTGTTTTTAGGCTATGGTAATAAAAGAAAGCGCAAGATACACAAAAAGTTTCTTACAATATTATTATTTTTTAGTCGTTTTGTTAAGATTTCCGTTGTATAACAATAAAGTTATTCTTCACTATAGTAATGAGTTATTAAACTAAAAGAAAGCTTCTAATGATGATTGCATAGTTTAATTAAAGTGAAAGAATCCTTTTCATAATAACTGCAATTTCGCTAAAAAAAGTCTTGTTTACTACTATCTAAATGCTCTTGGGTATCATAAGTTTATGATGTATCACAGTCTCTTATTAATCCAAAAGAAATCTGCATATATGGTTACATTTTTTCTCTCATTAGCATCAGAGAAGCAAAAATCATGAATCTGCTGACCATACTATGATGGTGTTTAAAATTAACGTTTCATCTAACCTACGATGCGTCGTCAGTTAGTCTGTGCGAATGAGGATAAAGTCATGACGGGCTTCTTATACTCATATGGTGCAGAATGTTTTGCCAATCTGGCTTAATAGCAAAATCAACACAAAGACCAATAACCATAGTCAACATAATAATAGAATGCATTAGTTTTATGTGCGACCTTCAACAAAACAAAATCATTGGGAGTAAATCTGGTGCACTGGGATAAATCATCGTTCTCATTATATATGACCTATCTCAAGTCAGTAAAACTGATATGGACTAAATGTTGGTCAAAAATAAAAGAAGTTCTTATAGACATTGTTTCGATTTCTGAAGTTGTTCAGTGAATGGTAATGGAGTGTGATCAAAATATGATCCCTATGAACGTTTTCATATATATGAAACTTGAAACCTGAATTCAATTGAAAATTGAAAATTTCAATTTTCACCTTTTAAACCAATAGCATTCTGAAGAATCGTGACTCATAACATATATTGCTATGAATTGAAAGTTGAAATTTTCTATTTTCAACTGAAGTCAAGTTATAAGTTTGACAGTATTGAACTTTTTCATCCACAATGCAATTGCTAACCTTGATGCTGAATAAATTGTGTTACTCGTTATCATGATCAAGGACAATCAAAGCACGAATATAATCCATCAATCAAAAATAAAATCTTTTTTTTTATCGACGAGTATAAAACACATCTGTGACCAAAATAAATCTATCCATCCATCCATCCTATCAATAGTCTCAAAAAATAAGAAGCAATTCTATTATTTTTTTCTATTCAATCAATGAATCGAAAAAATGGGCATAATCATCGTTGAAAAGCTGATTTAACACTCTGCAATGTGAACGACTCAAAATTATGTGGAATCAGTGAATAAATGAGCACCCAGATCTATCCTATTCATCCAGCAACGCCTAATCAGAAAAAATATAACTTATTTTTGTTCTATTTGAAGAAATAAGTTTGATTAAGAGATGCGTGTGTGCCAATTTTAACATATCATCATTCATATATTAATATGATAACGTTCAATCGATCGTCTTCAACAATCAAATGATTATTCGCCACGAGCTCTAGAACGAATATTGAATTAACTAATAAAATTAGAACGATTAACTCAATAGAGCTTCACGCTTCTATATGGATCACTCAAAATTGGTTTTTTCTTGAATTCATTGATTGCTTTGAATACTGTAATAAGTCTAGGATAATTTGATTTGGAATATGCTTCAGTAGAATTCCGTTTTTTAAGCTTGAACCGGAAGCTAAGCCATTTATAATTATATTATCAACATCCTTTCATTAGAAATAAAAGGTTCAATCATTGTTGTATATTCATTTTACAAAAGAAATCAAAAGTAGTTTCATGATTGTGTCGAAACGATGATGAGTACTTGAATGAATTTTAAACAAAATTCTACTTCGACTGGCTACTTGATGCAATATCACTATAGTTTCTTTATTCTTTCAATAAAAGCGTTTCGTATTTCGTGATCGAAGCGATGATTGACACTTTAGAATATGCTGATTTATAACTTTACATCAGCAGAGGGCAATACACTCTAGATTTTACAAAATGAGTGCAACACGACTGCAATCAATTTAGCTTTTTTTCAAGTCGTGCATAGTAAATAGACCATAGACTATATAGGTATTTTCAGAAAATAACCTATGACAATTATAACTCTAAACATGGAAACTATAAAGAAAGAAAGCAATCGATTGCATGAATGAACTATTTTGAGGAAGCAATGTAAACATTTGTAAACTGCACTGTAAATAAATTATCAATTGGCGCATGTCTCACCTTTAAGCCCAATTTTTTCATTCAAAGATTGATCAAACTATATGTGATATTAAAATTCAATTGCAATATTCGATTTTGTAAAATGAAACTGATAATTTCAACATTACTCATAAAGAATTACTATCTATACATTTATTTCATCTATTTTTGATCAAGGTAAATAAAGACAAATTACAATGTTATAACTGTTATCAATACATTTGTGACAAGTAATGACATTCTAACATAAGTGCTTTGATTTTCTTTTTCTCGAAAATAAAAATATTGATAAATGCCAGCAAACAAAATATAGAGACTTAAAAAATCACACATATTCAAAGACAATACCAACAATAGACTCATAAACATACGGAAGTATAATAAATGTCAATTTATGTACATATTTTGATTTTATTCTATGTTGACTACACCAATGGAATGACTAATTAAGTATTTCATGTTTACTATAAACCGATTGTCGTTGCTGTTGTACCTAGAGGGAAAAAAGCGAAAGTGATTATGTAAACAAAGAAAAGAACGGAAATGATCATATACTTGTTTTCTCCATTTTGATTGTTCATGTGTAACCAAATTTAAAACAGTTGATGGCCGCTGTGGACTACTTGGTAATCCAGTGCTAGTTGGCTCACTGAATACACATTCTTGCGTTGGATTTGATAGATTAACTTCTTCATTGACTTGTCTTTGATAATGTTTTGGTTGTCGAACGGCAGCTGATGATTTCGTATTTTGATTCATTACTGGATCGAGACAAAGTAAAAATGACATATAAATAAATAGTAGCGATATTGCAACCATTATTATGATAACCACGACCTAAAATAATTTTAAACTTAAGTTCATCGCCGCTATTTTCTCTCCCGAACACTTACTTTCATGGTAGTTGTATTTCGTACTTCATAATTGCAAACACATCTTATTAAGAAAAGAAATCACTTTTTTAGTCTTGCATTTTTTTAACAAAAAATATATATTTTACCTTGGACAAAAACGTTGCTGAAAACTAGATGATGCTTGTATTGTACGAAAAACAACACGTTCACATGTACAATTATCCGGTGCAACAACATCAACATAAACACGTCGATTTGTTTCATTCATTGTGGGATCTTGTAAAACAGTAAATGATGGGCAAACACATTTACATCGGTAATCTTCGAATTCATCACCACCATTGACTAATAGACATAATGACGGTAAAAATATTGCTAATAGTAAATAACGATTCAACATGATTTTTTTTATGCGTTAAATAGTTGTGAATAATGCAAAAGAAAAACAAGATCTACAGTAGTATGAAAAAAATTTTCTTTTAAGCAACAAAAAGTTATGCTTCAGTAATTAGAGAAATAGAAAAAAAAAGTAATTTGAAAGGTGAGTGCATTTAACACAATTATTGATATTATCAATATAGAATTACAATTTTCTGAATAACAGAACAAATGTGTCCTCTCAATTTCAGCAAACCAACCTAATCATCATCTATTCATATATATCATATGAAATAAATCAAATGAACTTTCAAGATAGATGTCACTTTTTGATAAATAAGAAAAATATTTTATTTCGTTATTTTCGGTAAAATTTCTATTTTACTTACTTATTTTTCATATAATAAAATACATAAATTTATTCAGTTAATTATCAAATAAATTTCATTAGAGTTTCACAACAGACATTAATGGTAGTATTTCAATAAGTCTGTTTCCTTGCCCTCTTCTCCCTCTCTCAACCACTCCTACACTTTATGTATTGTTATTCTCTTGAAAAAGGAAAAGGTTTCTATTTTGTTTTCCTTTAGATCATGTGAACTTGTTCAAGTGATTAAGGTGATATTTTTCCTTAATAATTAATTTTTTATTTCTAACCATGACAATATAATGGAAGAACCATTGGAACAAGAACATTCAATAACAAATGATGATTTGAAACCATCAACATCATCAACAACAGCAAACAAATCATCTCGTTCAACAAAGCAAATAACAACAAATGGTACAACACGTCGCCATAAACGACGGCGTCCAACGAATAGTGCCCGTTCATCAAGTGATCATTCAACCTCATCAAGTCGTTCATCGTCGACCTCGAGTCATACATCACAATCATCGATAAAAATTTCGAATACAAATGAACAAGAAATTCAAAAGACTCGTAGTTGCTTAGCACAAGAACAATTACAAACAATAATTGAGAAAACAAAAACGGGAAAATATGATATTTTGGATAGTTTTGCATTTTTATCATTTGAAACAGATGATGATTGGCGTATTGCATTTGAACATTTTAATCAACAACAATTACAACGAACATACACAAATAAAAAAGCTCATTCATTATCTGGTAAAAAGAATGGACATATTATAGATCATTCAGATTCATATTCAATGCACCGATCAACAAGTGCATCATGTAAAATTGACGATGAACATCGAACATCTACTAATTCAACATCAAATCCACCTGACGATGTATCAATAGAAAAGTATGTTGATTTAAATAAAGAGTTTTACTCTATTTCCAATGTTATTTCTTCGGAATATGAGAACAGATGAAGTAAAACATATTTTGTCATTTCATGTTTAAAAAAACAATCATAGATTGTTATTATTACCTATTCAAGATATGACATTGTCAGATTAACTATTACTAAGTAAACGTTGTTTTTTTACTTTTAATTTAATCCGTTCTTGTCAATTAGATTTATATAATAGTTTCTTATATTAATCTTGAATTCTATCAGTGATACTATTTGAGTTTCATTTTCAACATCGTCATTCGGTTATAATGATTGAATTGTAGGTCGGTAGTCGATGTCACCCTTAGGCATTATTACAAGAAAAAAAGGACGAATAAGCCTGAAGTCATTTATATTCTTAGACAATTAGTTCTTCATGTCACATAAGTCTGTCATCTTATAGGGAATAATGCTTATCAAGGATTTATATATTTAAATTTTATTGCCTAATTAAAAAAAGAGTTTTTTCTTTCTGTTTTGTATTGAGAAATTCACTTTTCATATTATTTTAGTCATCGATCATCTATGTGGCAAAATATATCACCGAATAAAAATTCCAATGATCGTTCATTGACGACTATTAAAAATGAACCTATCGACCAAGTAAATCGTTCAGCATCGGAACATGGAGACAATCATTTCGATAATGAACAAAATCAAAATTCTTCGACATCATCACAAAAATCAAAAGATGATATTAAAATAGAATCAAACGAAAAGAAACATCACCATCATCATCATCATAAATCACATAAACGACATAAAACGAAACACGATCTAAGTATTAATGGTGATAGGTAAATAAAACGAGAAAAAAATTGTTCTTCATTTTAAATATTCACCATTTTGTTTTTTAGTAGTAATAAACATCCGACAATCACATCCATGTCCGACTTAGCCAAACAACATATTAAACACGAGCCTATGCCTCTACCACCATCATTAAATTTTCCGCCTCATTTCGATCCAAAACTGTATCCTATGCCATCATTTTCACCATTTTCTCATCATCCTCATGGTCCACCACCACAATCATTTCCTGGCTCTTACGATCAATCAATGATGTTAGCTAATCGTTTTTATGGGGGTCAATATCCACGGGAATTGTTAATGCCTCCACCTGCGCGACCACCATCTAGATCACTACAACATCCGTTTTCAATGAAAGACAATCAACAGGATACATCAATGGAAAAAATGTTTGAAAAATACTATCCAGGTGTATTACCAAGTTATTTAGCCGCAGCAGCATCAGCGGCTGCAGCTGCATCATCAAATAGTAATTCACCTGTATCATCATTAAATGCTAAAATGCATGGTAATTCACCAAATGGTCCTGATCATTCATTATGGTCGCAGCGTGAAGCATTACAAAGGCAATATTTATCTGCATCGAATAAACAACCATCAACGAAATCACCTTTATTTGATTCAACTACAAAATTACCCTCAAATCATTCAAGTACATCACCCATCGATCATCATCATCATCGTCGTCATAGTTCATCGGCATCGAATCCTGATATACCAAATTCTACAACACCATCAACACATCCGCTTTATTTAGCACCAGTTATTGTTACAGAATTTCATCAGGTTTGAAGAAAAGAAAAAAAAACTTTTTCCATGTTAAGCATTTTATTTCTATTTAATTAAGCATCAACACAATCACAATCATACACATGAACATAAATTAAATATAACCACAAAAGACGAACGGCAATCATCACCAAGATCTAAAACACCATTATCAAATGAAACTAAAAAAATGAAAACAGGTTTTTCAGTAACAGACATGTTTATTGATAAAACTTCTCCTAACATAAAACATTCACCACAACAACAAGGTTTTCTCTCTGTTGTCAATAATAAAAAAGACAACAATCCATCACCAATAGTACAATTGAAAAAACCATCCAATGGAAAATGGTCAACAGCACATATTCATATAGCATGGATGATATTTAATAATGAACAAAGACAACGTGATAAATTGAATCTTCTTAATCAAACAAATAAAACTCGAACATCATCGACATTACCATCTTCTCAATCGACATTATTACCACCACCTGTACCGTTAAATGACAACAATAATGATTTATCACTATTACGTCCACCATTACCACCACCGGTACCATCACCGTTTGCATTTCCATTTCCATTCGATATGAATTCTCAACAAAATCCTCTATTACGATCGCCGTCAACTGCAAAATTATCACGACCAACAGTAACATCTTCATCGTCGTCATCGTCACCTTCAATTAAAGCACCAACAATGAAACGTGAACAAAAAATGCCATTTATGGATGAACGTATGCGACGAACATCACCGTCACCTTTATCACGGCCAACATCAGGATCTAACTTTCTTCCATCATCACCATCACATCGAATGAAGGTAAAAATTTTTAGTAAAATTTTTTATTTCTAATAAAAAGTTTTTTTTGTAATAGATGGATTTTCCATCGTTATTATTACCACCACCAGGACAACAGCAACAACAACAACAACAACAACAACAGCAGCAGCAGCAGCAGCATCAATTACCAACGTTTCCTTCGAATGATGATCGTAAACGTTTTCTAAACTTCAATGTAGATCTTTTACAATCATTTGGTCCACCACCACCTCCATCTCCATTTTTGTCATCATTTTTTCCAATGGGTGGACCCCCAATGCCACCACCTATGCCTTCTTCATCATCTCGTCGTAGTGGTATAAACAGTGATTCACAAAAATCATCATTATTTCCGCCGCCAACATCATCGACACCATTCGATTTTACTCGATCGCCTCTATTACCACCTGGATTCCCTATGCCAAATAATCATCTTGAATCGGATCGCTATCGTTTTCTACTTGAACAACATGCACGTGACCGAGATATGCAATATGCAATGATGGCTGCTGCAGCAGCGGCAGGAAATGGACAACATGCTCCACCGCCACTCTTTACCGATCCAAATGCAGCGGCGCTATTTAAACATTATTCAAATTGAATTTCATTTCGTTCTGTTTTATATATAAATCATGACTTGTTTTTTTCTTCTTCTTTTTTTTCTTTTTCGTCTGTGTCACACCAATCCTTGATCTCTGTCTCTCTCTCTCTCTCTCTCTTTCTATCTTATTTACTTCACGAATCCATGACGCAACTTATTTTTGTTTATTATTTTGCATCAACAGTGTCTTCTTCATATATCTCTCTTTCTTTTTCTCTCCCTCGTCTCTCCTTTGTTTTTATTCTCGACTTAAGAGTGTGTATCAATTTCATTTTCGTAGAAGCAAAAACAAAAACATTCGGGATTTTGGTTGCTTTTTTCTCTAATCTGTATTCATTTGAATCTATCTTACTTGGGATATTTACTTCTTATTCTTCTTTATACTCACAATCGTGTTATATATGGAATTTTTTTTTCATATGAGTTTGCGTGCGTGTGTGCGTTTGTATGTGTAAATAATCAATGTGTGTATGTTTACAATTTGACAAACAACGCCAAAAATATACTCTCAATGAATGCTATAATAATATATTTATAATCAATTGTTCGGCGAAAAAGAAGAAATAAAGCTACAAGATCTATCTAATTATTTTAATTATAAGAATTCTTATTGGAACAAAAAAAAAAGAAAGTGATATTATGTTTATTGAGGAATGCAAATAACATTAATAATGCCTTGTAGGAGAACATGACGATAATGATTCTTTCCTATTTTTTGCTGCTTCTTTTTCTTATCTGCTCGTTTACGATGAATAAGTTGTCTTATGATGGTACTCCGCAGATAGATATTTGATGGTTCCAAGAGAGAAAAAAAAACATTCATCAAATATCATTATAGTTCTTCTTGATGATTCTTATTGATATACAACGAAAAAGAAAAATATCTAGGCAAGCGATATCGACCAACTCTATGTACGAGTACATATATATATAGACATGGAAAATATGTCTTGCTAACAGACGGAATAATAATAACAAAGAAAAAAACAAGAAGCTATCATGAAACTTGTACTTGTCGTTGCTTTTTTAGCTCTTATTTGTATGGCTCGAACAGTACCGATGGTAAAATTAAATTAAAACAGTTAGTTTTTTTCTTTTCAATAGTTTTAAATTATAGCGATCATCATCAACACGTACACTCATTATGTCTGATTATGACGATGAGGAGCATGATCACAGAATTCAAGATAATGTTGGTAACGATGACGACGACGACGACGAAGAAGAAGAAGAAGAAGAAGCAATTATAACAACTACAGCAACTACAACGACTAATCGTTTTACTTTTGCATTTCCAACAAGAAACCGTGATTTAATACCGACAAGAAGTAGAATACCGGTAGATATTTAGAAATAAGAATATTCTGTTTTTTGGTTTAAACTCTAATTTGACTTACTATTTAGACTGAAACTACAACAGCCATGCGAACAGCAAGCTCAACAAAATATGATTTTGATGAGGCTAATGTTGACGATGACAATGCTTTTGGTGAATATGATGGAGATTTTAAATATCTTAAAAAGATTCGTAGAGCAATGCAACGTTTTTTCGAAGAACTTAAAAAACTAATGCAAAAGATCACTGGCTCTGAATATGTTACTGCAGCACAACAACGACAAAGCAATCAATATGATTCATAAGAAAAACTGATTGAATTATTTTGTTTCACTAGAAATGACATTTCTATCTCATTTATTAGTTATTTTTAGATAAGTCATTAATAACAAAAAAAATTATTTGTATATAGTTGTTATAGTTTATTTGCATGTTATGATCTACTCGTCTATTTTTCGCTTGATTTCAATGTATAAATATACAAGAAATGTAATCATTCACTTGACTTGATCTATGCCGATGCGCAAAATATATTGTTTCGTACAAATATATATAACTTATAAATCATGTGTGCAATAAGATTATCTCTCGACATAGGAATGTCAATCAAGATAGACCTTTTCCTTTCGAGATATACAGCGCTAAGTTTATGTGTCGCACTTTGTACCTTGAATGAAAATTTTTATCTGATGTTTTCTTAAGACGATACGAATGCAAAGACTCAAAATGTAGTCATGACTAGCTAATTAGGATCGCGTAAGCGATGTTTTTTTTGCATTTTGTAAGTCACTCAGAAAAATTTTCTTTTTGAGCCTTTTACCAAAACTACTGGTCAATCTATGTGCACTTCTCTTATTCTTCTCTTCCTTTAATATGACTAAACACTATATTTTTATTTTTAGAAATATTCTGAGATAAATTGAAAATGACGAATGCTTAGGAAATGGAATTCTTTCTGAATTTATCATCGTTTGTTAATATTTGATTACATTTGTAACAAAAAAGTAACCTATCGTGATCGGAAGTATTTCTCGACAAGTCTAGTTTCTTTTTTTTTTGTCTACTAATTCTATAGATTTGCATATGAATTATCGAGTGTTTTGCAATTATTAACTATTTTCACGCATATTAACAAAAAACAAAAGGATGCTTTTCTTTTATGAATCGTCTATTTTTCTCGTTTATATTATGTCACTGGTTTTTTCTTTTCTTATTATGGAATACTTAGTTCGCATTTGCATATGTCTCTTGTCTCAGATCATGAGGGTCTTATCCTTTTCTCTCGTGATTAATTTGTCAACGTTTATGATATGTTTCGTTGACACATGAAGAAGTTTGTGTCAATCAAATATTTGATGTAAATATCGACTTTTAATTATACAGTGAGATGAAACGACTAAATATATACCTATGAAATCCTAGTTTTTCAATTAAAAAGATAAAATTCAAAAGAATAATTAACATTTATATTTATGAATGTTGTCATATGGCATTAAATATTATCCATAAATTTTATATTACTGCTTGTAAATAAACTCTTGACATTTTACTGTAGAAAATTTTTTTTTCTGTTTCTTGTTTCAACAGCGCACGCAAAAATTACTTTTCTATTCAAATGAATCTATTTACTGTCGAAATGCATAAAATACTCAAATATCTATTTCAAATAGACTGATTATTGATCTAGACAGGCAAGCAACTCTTTCAACAAAAACCGACTAATGTCCTTGGAAACTCAACGACGATTGTTGTTATCTGAATGGCGATTAGTTGTAGTTAGTCAAACATCATATCCAATTATGTATAGAATTGAACGACCATTATTATCTAGAGAAGAATTACGATGTTTTCCAGGGAAGTATGCTATAGTGAAAATCCCATTAGGAAATCGAATTATTACCAAATGGCAGGAACAAGTACGTCCTTTAGACGACGATGATGATCAATGGTATGTCGTTCGTGAATGGACGGAAGCAGAAATGTAAAGAAACGATGACAATTATTTTCGCTTTGAATTTTTCTTTTCTAAATAAATATATCTACGGATATTAGTGTAGATGGGCATCGACATTAAAAGATCTACGAATTTCTTTTTGTTGTAAAGAAAACTTGTTATAATATAATTCTATTGATTATTTCAAAAATGAAAATGTCTTTACTGATGTCATGGGTATTTCTGATCAGGCGCGAAGGTTGAGTTTCAATCTTGAACATAATCGAAACGAATAAAAAGTAGAAGTAATGATATTCATGTTGAGTGGTATGAATATATTAGAAAAAAAAGAAAAAATAATGGTCGATGCTTTTTTTTCTATTTTATAACGATTCGTTGTATCCACTGAACTTCGTGGGACAATGTTATCGGTTATGCATCAATGCCTTACTCCGTTGATTTTTTTGCTAAAAAACGACTCGATACATGAAGGTGAACGACTGTATGAACATAAAAAGCGTACTTGAACCATGATTTTAGATTAATTGGATATGTGAATAGTAACATACAGAGACGAACGAAATATTCTCACCCGATTATTCGTATTTTATACTGGTAACTGTTTGGTATCGCCTGGAAAAATATTATGGCTACGTAAGTTAACGATAATTCATACTAATCATTTAGTTGAATATATATATTTAGTAACATCGTTTATAGATTTTCTTAAATGTATTAAAACTATTATTTAACACTATCTAATAGATTCTGAGATATAATTTATTGAGCAGAAGATTAAAAAAGATCATTTCATCATGCAGTGCATGACAAGATTCTTTTGTTTTACCAAATTCTTCGTTATAAAGTGGTGAACCCTTCAATGTCACGAAAACCTCAACAAGTGACAATCTCATAATAAAAGGAATCTTTTATAGATTAACTACAAGCTTTAATGCAGAAGAGAGACTCTGACAAGGCTTGCATCTCGACATACTTTTTCAAAACAAAAGCAGAACCTATGAACTACTGTAAAGTTTGTGCGAAACGTTTTAGATGTGCCATAAAAAAAAGCGAGGAGAGGATCATAAGGCAGACGATACCGAATAAGAAATGAAAGGATTTAAGAGGAATCCAGGTTTGGACTATCTTCCCACAAATTTTTCGAAATTTCGAAAGTTTTAATAATAAACGATGTTTTCGATGAAGAAGAAACTCAATATCAATCGGCTCAACATATACAACATTTATATAAAGAAATATGTAAGGGATAGTTTCAACAATAATTTATGAACTAGGAAAAAAAGTTGAATTAGTTCATATACACAAACTACTTAAACATTTGCTTGTTTCGCCGTTATAATGATTTGATAGCAAAAAACCACATTATTTCTGTGTATGTCTTACACAAGTCATCTATTTTATTTTCTATATTTTCTTGCAAGATATTGTTATTATATAACAAAAAAAAAAGGATCCGCTTCAATCAATCGACGTCTTAAACCTTCAATTCATTTCATTGCGTATCTATATAATGCCGTGAAGTGACAATCAACCAATATGATAATTAAACACAAGGATATATTTTCTGCAAGGTCATTAACTTGTGTTTATGCGCTAGTTTACTTTTTAAAAACCAAATAATATAGTTTTGAGTAATTTTCGAATAAATAAAAGTTCGATTTATATTAATATCGAGAGAAACAAATTAAAGAATGATTCGATAAAGAATACTATTGTGTGGATTTATTTACAACCATTTGAAATGAAAATAAGAACACAACAAAGTAGTGTCTGATATGCAGGTGTCCTTGTCTTTTTTTCCAATGTATGTAGTTCCGCAAGACTGATTTTGTCTACCGTCGCTGTCGCAAACCATATGTGTATTTTGTCTTTTGATAAACAGAAAATCACAAGCAAAATCATAAATCGACACTTTTTCTACGTTTTTTTTCATGCCAATCACTCCTACAAATAACATATTATTTCTATACTTCTAACTATTGCCCTTGTTTTATTTCATTTCATTATTTATAGCGGTCGTAACTATAACATAGTCGAAGCTAATTCAGATAGAGAAGCTACCTCAAATCGTGTGCAAGATCGTACTCAACTTCATCGAATTCTATCCGAAGTTGGGTTGAATCCGAGCGATTTTGTTTTCAGTCCATTACCAGGAGACAATCAACCACAGGAGCAAGCATCGAATCATCCATCAGCTTTTTCTAGCTATCCTGTACAACAGCAACAAATAAAAAATAACAAATATCTGCTACAAACTCAATCTCAATCGTTTTTGTCACCAGGTCGGTCAATTGCATCCGTACATCAGCCACCTCCACCATTAGCACAACCTCCTGCAAACCAACCGCCATCACCACCATCATCACAACCATTGCAAGCATTATCCTCACTGGTTAATCGAGATATATCTAATACACAAAATACAAATTCACAATTACAACAAGATATGAGTCAACATATTCTTTCACCACGACGAACACCTCCAGAGCCACCTCATAGTTTTGTCTCACATCACAATGAGTCGAACTTATCGGCTGAACATTATTTACGTGAAATCAATTGTGCCGATAATCCACCTGTTAAAGTAGTTAAACCAAGTACACAAAATGTTGTCTATCGAAAAGAAATTCGTATTCGTTATTTACAACCACCAACACCACCACCACCGGCACCAATCATCATCCGTGAAAAACACGTACCACCTATTCCACCTCAATCCGTACGGATTCTTTTTTTTTTTTTCTTTCTTTCTTTCATTAATCAAATTCGTTTGAATTCCTATTTATAGCCACTTCTTATTCGCGAACGAAAACCTGAAGCACGTACACCACCACCATTAACTATTCGTGAACGTCCACCAACACCACCAGCACCACTTGAGTAAAATTTAAGAAGCAAACGAAATTTTCTTTCTTATTATCTGTCATTTTCTTTTTTCCTTTCATATCATTAGACCGTATGTGATTGATAAAAATCTACCACCTCCTCCACCTCAACCACGTCAAATTATTATTGAACGTTTACCAACACCACCACCAAAACCACGTACAGTTATATTCGAAAAATGGTTACCATATAAAAAAGTTAAGCGCCCTGTTCTATTACAAAAAGCACCGCCACCAGAGCCTCCTAAAGTGACACGTAATGTTATTATCGAATACGAACCATTAAAAGCTTTTACAGTTCGACGTGTTATCGAAGAAGGTGTATTCCGTGTTGATCCACATCAATATGCAAGTTATAATGCACAAACACACACGGGCGGTGATGTACGTGTTGTTGAACGTATTGAAGATTTACCGCCACCAAGTGAAAAATTAGCTCATGTTTTAAATGAATATAATTATAGTAGTGCATCGCCAGCACATTGTTATAGTCATGAATCTCATCAACATCTATCTGAACATATTCCATCATCGGTTCAACATTTATTAAGCGGTGCGCAAACATCATCGAGCACGGATTATTTAACAAATGTATCACGTGCATCAAATACACCAGCCGTTAGACAAGAACGAGTTCTATCAACAGGTTACAGTTCATCAGTTCCAAGTCCAACGATTGTACCATTTCAATGTTCGAATTCGAAAATATCTCCTCGTTCATTAAGACAATATACACCCAATGACAGTCCAATGCGATCTCATATTAGTGACATTTATTAAGAACTTAAATCATGCTTCATTCGCTTTATAATTTGATAAAGACACAAACAATTTTTTTTTCGTTCTTTCCTTTTTGTCTTTTTTTCTCAAAATAATTTCTCAATAACTTAACACGATGTGATTTTCTTAAAAGAGCACGATGTTTTTAGTCAACTAATAGGCATGTATATGTGGATTAATTATATATCCATCATACATTTTTTTCAGTTATATATGTGACGAAATAAAAAAACCTGCAAATCACAAAAGAATATTTTTCTGATAGGATTGAAATTTTCGATAGAGATAATCATACGAAGGCATAGTCAATGACCTGTCAGAAATTTGTATTGTATATTGTAGACACTAATGTGATTGATCGATCTATTATGATTTACCTATATGTTTAGAGAACCACGTTGCGATTATCTGATGCCAGTCTACAAGTAGCGCTCATCCTACGGATTCGTTGACCATTTTCTGAAAGAATAAGAATGGTACTTCATTGTGAATTACAAAAGTAGTCTACGATGAATTTGCAGGAAGTTTGTTGCGGAAGATAGTTATGCAACAGAATAACTAACTCAGTCGTGATTTATTGCCTTATTCAACAAGTAACGCGACCGTAGTGTTGCTAACCCTCTACTAAAAGGATATGAATATTTAAAAAGCAAAAACGCTCACGTGAGACACTTCAGATGCTTCCCTGATCGAACAATACGGTATGTATACGGCCGTGAAGCGTTAAATACGGCCCCTATCTAATGGCCATATTCAATCACCCGGGTTATAGCTTGGTAATAATTGTACCGGAAAAAATGACTGATAGCTAAGCTTAGATAGAAAACCTACTTGCAAGTATCATCAAGAAATCTTTGTTTAAGTACTATTCATCGATACAAAATAACTAGAGTGAAATTAGGTGCGTCGGAACCAATGAAGCTTGAACAACGTTCAGAAAAATTTCAATAAGCTCGATATAAAATGAAGAAAAACAACCATCCAGGAGAGCTATGAACGAAATACTTCGTTTCAGTGAACCTGTAACACAAGCTAGTCAACACACTATAGAAACTTAACAAGAATCCACACTTATAGATTACAGACCGAATTTAATCCAGCTTTTTTTTATTTCGAGTTTCGTTCGATTTATCTACTTTTTTTGCTCAAATCCGTTTGAGCTCATTTCGGTTCGGTTCGTTCTCGCTCCATGATGCAAATATATGCATCCCAGTGTGTATGGCCAAAGAAAAAAACTCTCACTCTTACTTGATTCAGTTGAAATCCCACTCTCAGTTCAAAAAACAACTAAAATTATTAATACTTTTTCGATGAATATAAATTTCAGATATTTTAAGCGAGCTAGGAAACTCTTTCATGGCGTTGCCACGAAAAAGCTAGTAGATTGACACTATTTTCGACAGTCCTTGCAATTTTTCTAATCTAGACTGTGTGAAAATATTCTGAAGTTGTCAAACAGTGTAATAAAAATAATTAGTATGGCTTTTCTGAGTGAGCGGCTAGTCGTTCGTTGGCTCCTCTTCAGGTGCCACTCACCGCTAGCCGCCTCAATCATTAATGTGTTTCATTCTTGTGATTGTGGTGTACTATTCAAATGTTGAATCATTCAATGTTCACTTTATTAAAATTTGTAAGATTAAATCAAAAAGAATTTTCAAATCCACGCGCATCAACAGTTATAGGGTCCGTTGATTTTGGATTTATTTGCACCAGAAAAAGCATCTTGTCAATCAATCAAGAATGATAGTATTATTTTGAATTGAACATCATTAAAATGTAGAACCTTATCGGCATACAAATCTGCCATTATCATCAGTGTTACTAGTTAATTTATACCTTCTATAAAATTTGAGACGACAATTATAGAATTAAGAATAGACAATATATATACACGTTCAGTGATTGTTAAACTATATTTTTCCAATCGATTGTTTATTCTATCTTTTACATTACCTAAATGAACGTTAAAATGCTTGTTGTATGCGTGTTGAATATGCAAAAATATTATTTCATTTAATGCAAAAGTTAAACGTAGCAAAACGCCAATTCCAATGTATTGTGCTGACATCAGTAAAATAGATATGATATGATGTCGATATTTATTCACAGAAATATTAACAATAGCAAAGTACAACAACACCACATTAATACAACCATGTGATCTAAAACAATATTTCTAAATACAGCTATTTCACAAGCGATGAATACATATATAACAGTGAAATTGCGTTGTTGAAGTAATCATGAATTGATTTTCTTTTTGTCTAATCAATATGATCAATCTATATGCAATCTTCAGGCATTATCAGCTTTTATTTATATAAATCTCAACAAAAATAATATTTACAATAAAGGAAAATATTTAGAAAAAGTTTCGGGAGACACAAACGGCTCTTTTATACAAACTGATGTCAATTTGCTACAAGTGAGACGTGTAGCATCATTAGTAAAATTGTTTGTAACTAAAGTCAGTGGTTCATAACAAATATTAATGTTCAATAAACAAGGTAAATAACAATGTTTATTAACAAGAAATTGTTCAGCATAGTCTGCATGAGCACAAAAAAGGTTGAGATCAATAAGATGAGAGAATACAATCAACGGCATCGTTTGTTGCTTGTTCTTCTGTGGTTTTTCATTAATGATATGCAACTCTTTCAAGAGAGGAAAACTTTGAGAGATAATGTTGAAGAAATTATGTTCAAAAGGATAGATGTCTGTCATTATTAAAGATTGAACATTACCAAACATGCCACCTTCAAAAGAATTACTTAACAAATCAAAATTTTTGAATTGATATGGAAGTGAATAGATATGGGATCTACTTTTAAAATGATATGGCATTGAGTTGCTATAACACTTATATTCAATTGATGTTGTGAAAGTTTCAACATATGAGCCAACGAGTCCATATTCTTTTCTTCTGAAACTATGTTGAATATCTTCATTTGAAGAAAAAACAATTCCATCATTTTTCTTGTCTACATTTGTGCGTATATTGAAAGTAAATTTGTTTAATTGTGGCATATATATATAAGAATATCATTATATAATTCATTACCATCAATATAATTCTTGTTATTTCTTATTCTTGATAAATATAATATCAAATTTTCAAGATTTATCATTCGTCGAAGTAATGGAACAATTAAACTATCATATAAAAGTATATGTGGATACGACATTAATGAGAAGTGTTTCAATTTGGGAAGTTTTTTCTATGAAAAAAAATCTTAAATTATCGAATTCACTGTTTTTTTTCTCTCGAAAGAGAATTAACAATCATGCTAACTGTGTTATCGATAGTTCCCGATGTATCTGCAATTATTGTTATACCTATACTCAATTTTGATAAACAATTCAAACGTCCATCAAGTAAATAAAGACAATCATCAAAAGATTTCACATTCACTTTCAATGCAGTTAAAGTTGAAGATCTGAAATTTATTGGTGATAACTTAAAAGTACAGTATAGTGCTCGATGAATCCATTTACAAAAATTTAATTTGATTAACTGTTTACATAAAGATAAAATCAAAGCAAACATCTTTGCAAGAGTTTCAGAAGACGGTTCTACTGACTCATAATTAATATCAACTTTAAGATGTGTTATTTGTTCAATAAGAAGTTTTCGAAGAATTTTATTACCTTTAATTTACAAATTAAAAAACGAACAAACTATTAATTTATCTCCAATGATTTCATTATTGTATTAAATAACTTACTTGTTAAATGATTGAAAAGCGCATTTTTTGAAAACTCCAAAAGTGTTAACGAATAAAGTTGAGGATAATTAATATTATGAATAACACGTTCCATAGAATTTTGTTCAACGATGAGTTCATTTATTTGATGATACATTTTAGGCAGCACATTTTTACAAATTTTATCTAAGACATGATTGTTTATTGAATACATACGATCATAAAAGGATTTCATCGTCACAAAGGTCATATTAAGATTCCGAATATAAAATGGATCAAATACTAATTGATCAAAGCGTTGATTAATACCAACAAATGAATATAGAACATCGACCATATTGAGTTTGTTGAAAATAATGAATAAAATTTCATTCGGCAAGTCGAGTATATTGAGACGGTTCATGTTCGATATGTTCATGTTATCCATTTCGTTCAATACTCCTGTTTATACATACATTAATATTTTCTCATTGTTGTCTGAATGTGCAAAGAAGAATAAATATTCATCTCAAAACAATGGACTCATTGTTGATGACGCCATTTGTCTTTCTGATTGAACATTCCTTTTTGTTCATTGACGAATCGTTCATAGAACCATTCTCCTTTTGTCACAATCACAATTATTACTACAACAATTTTTAAGCATGTCAATCGTTGTGCTACTACTAATTTCATTTTGATTATTTCGATTGATGGAATTATGTTGAATTGTACTGAAAATATCCAAAAAAAAGACTTGAAATAAAATTTCAGTAAATCCTCAAATAAACAAACTGTGTTTTGCCTATTAACGAAGGCGAATGTGCTGTATCCATTCTCTCCATTTGATTCAATTTGAAAGTGTTATTGAACACTTGTCTTCTTACTATTAAGAGCATTCGTATCATTTTGAAATTCATGTAATTCGGTCACGTTATGCACATACCTATACCATAACTCAATATGATCAGTACATCGAATGAACAATTTTCTCAGTTACAAAAAGTGACGGTTAACCTTTTTCAGAGGTTTTAGCTAGTCTATTTCGAAGGTGTTAAAGTTCTACAATGGTTTACTTCATCACCTAAAACTTTTTACATTGTACAGCAGCTCGAACACTAAGTAAAATGTATTTTCTTATTTAGTTCATTGAACAGGAAAGTTTTCATTTGTTTCATTTATAGGTTGCTATTCAATATCCAGCAGCAGTTACAGCTTGTAATGTGGATCTTGAAACATTAATTACTGATTCCAATCGTTCGATTGCAACATTAGCTATTACAACTCTTTTTAAAGTATTTTTTTTAGTTTTCATTTTTTTTAGTAATCAAACTATTTTCTTTTTTTCTTGCTAGACAGGTAATGAAGCGGGTGTTGATCGATTAATGAAACAAATCTCATCGTTTTTGTCTGAAATATCGGATCAATTCAAAACAGTTGTTGTGGATGCGATTAAGTAAAAAATAATCGAAAATATTTTTTTTTCTAGTAAAAATCCATATAATATTTTTAGATCATTATGTCAAAAATTTCCACATAAACATACAGTTTTAATGGCATTTTTTGTTAATATGTTACGGGAAGAAGGTGGTTATGAATACAAAAAAGCAATTGTTAATACAATTATTTCAATTGTTGAAGAAAATCCTGAAGCAAAAGAAGCAGGTAAGATTCTAAATAAAGAATTTTGCATTTTACATTTTTCTTTTCAAGGTTTGGCTCATTTATGCGAATTTATCGAAGACTGTGAACATACATCATTGGCTACTCGTATTCTTCATTTATTGGGTCGTGAAGGACCACGCACCACGACACCAGCTAAATATATTCGTTATATTTATAATCGTGTTATTCTTGAAAATGCACCTGTTCGAGCTGGTAAAATCCTTTTTCAATTTACTTTTGTTTTTACCAGTAATTAAGTAATTACTTGTGTAGCTGCGGTGAGTGCATTGGCTAAGTTTGGTGCTGCCTCCGAAGAATTATTACCAAATATTTTGGTACTTTTACACAGAACAACACTCGATCAAGATGATGAAGTTCGTGATCGTGCTACTTTTTATTATCAATTATTGAAACATAGTGATAAGGCATTAAATTCAGCTTATATTCTCAATTGTAAGTGTCCTTTTCGATTAAATTGAAAAAAAATAGAAATATTTAATATTTGATCTAGCAATGAATGTGTCGTTGTCAGCACTTGAACGTCTTTTACATCGTTATACAATGGAACCAACAACTAAAGCATTTGATGTTAAATCTGTACCCATTGAAACAGTTCATGTTGAACAACCTAAAAGTTGGATATCTAATTTTATAATTCTTATTTTCATAAAACGTTTCCGATTTTCTTTCTATACAGCCGATATCAGTATTGGTGTTGGTCTTCCACGTGGAGGAACGGAATCAAAAACAAACCGAGAAGATACTTATGGCGGTAATTTTCATAGACATAAATTCTGTCGTATATATATTTATATATCTATGATTTTCGTAGAACAATTGGCTGCTATACCAGAATTTGCTCATTTGGGTCCAATATTCAAATCATCACTACCAGTTGATTTAACTGAAAGCGAAGTTGAATATGTTGTACGATGTATAAAGCATGTTTTTAGTCATTATATTGTGTTTCAAGTAAAATTTCAACTATTTTCTTCTATGTATGATTAACATTATAATTTATTTTTTTGTTTATTTTGACTTAGTTTGATATCAACAATACCCTAAATGATCAATTGTTAGAACGAGTATCGGTTCAAATGGATGGATCAGCTGAAGGCTTTGAAGTTGTTCATTATACTCCTTGTCAAGTTATTAAATGTAATGATACGGGTTCAACTTACACATTAGTTAAATTACCTGATGATTCATCAGCGGTAACTGGTTCATTGGCATGTACAATGAAATATACGGTTAAAGATTGTGATCCTGCAACAGGTGAACCGGATGATGAAGAAGGTTATGCTGATGAATTTGTGGTTAGTAGTATTAATTTTGTTTTTGGTTATTTATTTTTTAAAGAAAAATCTGCTTTTAGCTTGAAGATGTTGAAGTTACAGTTAGTGATCATGTGCAAAAAGTACTTAAAACGAATTGGTCGGCTTCATGGGAAGAAATTGGAGCGGAAAATGAACTTGAAGATACATATACATTATCAATTGCAACGCTTGAAGGTAATCTATCGTGGTTGTTGTTGATTTTAGTTCTTTTGACTATTATATTTTGTTATAGAATGTGTGAAGAAAATAATAAGTTATATGGGTATGCAAGCTTGTGAACGATCAGACAAAGTTCCAGACGGCAAAGCATCACATGCACTTTACTTAGCGGGCGTCTATCGTGGTGGACACGATGTACTTGTTCGAGCAAAAATGGCATTAGGTGGTACAACAGCAGATGTCGGAGCACAAGCTATTACGATGCAATTAACAATACGTTCGACGGACGAATCTGCTGTGCAAGTCATTGCCTCAGCAGTCGAGTAGGTCAACAAAAAATACAACAAAGACATATTTACATTTTATTAGTATACTTTTTTTGCTGTTGTGTGGGACTTTTTATCGATGTGCGAGTGTTATGAACTTATCATTCTTTTACTCTGAATAATATAACCCTAAATATAATCATATATTGATCATTGTTCCATCAAACTACCTAATCAGAGAGAGAGAGACAGAGATGAAAAAAGAAATTATTTATATAACTATGGAAAGCAAGTATTAAAAAATAGACAATCTAAGATTAATTTGACAACGCAATAAATCAAAACTAATAAAATATACATAAACAAGAATCAACATTTGTTGCTTATTTTTTCCATAATAATGTGTGTTACGAATAGAGGAGGAAGTCATCGTCACCACTGATTTCTAGATGGAAATTGCAGCTGCTGCCAATGTGACAACAAAACTTTTTCGAGATTGCTTTGCCGGCGTCACCAACACATCAATGCAAAAATCTATAGTTTTTCTAAACTATATTCGGTCTTATTTGAGATGAGAAATTTTGTTTTTCATCTTTCCCGTCATGTATAAGTAGAACAAAACGATACTCTTAATCAGAAACAATTACATATCTCTTCATCTAAACCATTATACAACTTTAAAATTCTCAGCCGCTATCGTTGATCAACTCGTCAGTTTAGATGACTAAATACAAGGAAAGATTAGGCATGAAGATTCTTCTAGACTTTTATTACGCAGAAATAACTAACGAAGTCAAGTTTATAATTTTGCTGACAAATCAGCTATATCTATCATCTAAAGAATTGTAGATAATATCACTAAACAGAATAGCTATTCTTAAACAATATTTTCCATTGAGTATGTTAAATACGAAGTATTTAGCATATTAAAACTCTTTCCTTCAATCATTTAGTATTATAAAAACAAGTCTGATCATGTTCATTTCATTTTAAAATAAACATATGCAAGTGAAATAGTTTCACATATATTTTGGCAACGATCATAGACAAGGAACAAGAAAAAAACTGATAGGAAAAAAAAGAAAATAAATATTTATTGCAAAGATAAGGCCAAATCGCTTTTGTGCGTTTCACTGTTTGTTCGTCTTGACATAACGACAAGCACAAGAAAAATAATTCACATTATATACACAAATATTTTAAACACCAACAAGTCCTTTGAGTAATGCTGGTTCTAAATGAGCGAAATCAAAATCTCTAATGGGCTCTAAAATATTGACAATAAATTGATTTAGTTTCTCTTGTCGGAAACAATTATTCGATGGATCATAAAATTGTTGTAGACATGAATCGCTACATTGAGTTAACAGTTGAAACCAATCTGATAGTAAACGAAGTCTAAAAAAGTATATGAATGAATGATCAAATAAATAGAATAGAACAGAATTCCACACATACTTGCAGGCTAAACAACACCAACTTTGAAAGCGGCCATCTTTACCAAATGTAGCAAGACCTTTTTCAATTGATCGAACTCCATTTATATAATATATAATAGTCTTCTCTTGTTTAGTACGCTGCCATTGAGATCGACGTCCATCATATTCATCACAAACTTTAACTAAATAGAAAAATATCAATGAAAAATTAAAAAAATAAATAAATTAGTGAGCCTTTACTTAGAAAATCCCAAGCATATCTTTTTCGTCCACCACTAAAAAATGGAACATTACCAGTTGATTTTTTCAAACCATACGAAAGAGTCTTTTCCAATGCATTGACAAGACCGTCTTCCCCACATAAAATCGGTGTGATGAGTCCTCTCTAGAATAAATTTTGTGAAAATTTTGTTTTTAAACTATTTTTTTTAATTACTTTTTTTTCAGGTTCATCGAAATACTTAACCAGTTGATTTATAGATCGTCCCAACAACTCATAGATATCATCAGCTTGTTGATTTGCTTGATTTTCTAAATATAAAACGAAACTTTACATGAGATCGATTAGACGAGAAAATCATATTGTTAGATCAATAGCAGCGGTAGTGCTGGGATGTCAAAAAAAAGTACAAAAATCATTATTTCATGCAAATCTTACGACGATGAAAATTTTCCGATAGCCAACTGAAGACAAAATCTGTATCGGGATGTTCATTTGACATTAATACTGTCATTAATGAAAGTAGAAGTACTGATAAATATCTTACTTTGGTCATTGGCACGTCGTAAACTAGGTGATCGAGATCTTATTGAACTTGATAAGTTTGCTTGAGATCCTCCACCAGTGTAGCTTGCTGTCATCAATTGAGATGATGAGCCAGAATCGAAAAATCCACTATTATTATTATTATTATTATTATCATTCGTTTCAAATGAATAAGTCGAATCAACAAAAAGAAGTCGCTGCAAACTATCATCATCGACTCCTATACCTAACCATCTTCCACATGGAAACCTTTTTTGATTTAAAAAGAAATAAACAAAAACAAACAATAAAATATTTAATTAACAAACCGATACATATTGTTAGTTAATTCATTTCGAACAAGAACATGATCAATATTCCATCGAGGCATTAAACCACTATTATCATGGCCTATGCAAAGTGTTGTTAGTTGACCCAAGTTTTTATGCTAAATAATAAATGATTGTCAATTTTTTTCTATTATTTCATTTCAAATCAATATAGATTTTACTTTGAATTTAATTTCAAGTGTATTCTTTGATGGCAATGATATAATTTTTGTTGATCCAAGAAGGCCTGCTAATGCAATATATGGACAAGCAGTCGTTGTACTAGAAATTCCTGTTGCTCGCGCTCTGGTTGGAACAATAATAACATGATAAAAAACATCAATATCTGCATAGGAATTCGAGAAACATTTATAATCAAGTAATTGAAGCGATTCAATATGAGCTATAAATTGTTTTCTTAAATCTCCATCATCCGCACGTAAAAAAGCATCACGTTTATATAAGGCTTGTAAGAGATCTGCATGAAAAAGTAATTCAGATAAATGACGAGATAAAAGACGACGTTCAAGGGCCAAACGAACAAATGCACGCGCAAAACCAATTTCGGATGCTGAGACAGAAACTGGGTTGTGTCCAAAACATGATTCAATCGAATGAAAATCATGAACTAGAGATATGCTCGATATATTGTCTTTTATCAAATTATCCGATGAAAGAAGATTTAATGTTGAATTTGCCATTGCTAACAGAGGCGATGAACGTGCTTGATGTAAATTTATTTGTGATCGTGGAAGAGTATGAGAACCTAATAAATATATATCACAACAATGCTAACAACACAACACAAAGAAATATATTGCTTACGATGTGCACTGGGAGATTGTGATCGACTAGCTGACGCACTACGATTCGCTGATTGCTTTTTCGTTAAATACCAAACTGAAGGTTAATTTAGAATTTCATTTAGTTAGAAGTTAGAAGAAAATATCTTTAAAATGCTACCTGGATTTTCATCTTTATTTAGTGTTACTGGAAGATCGGCACGAAGCATTAGCGCTGATTCGTAATCTTTAAGTTTAACATAGCATTTAATATGATTCCATAGAGCAGATCTTCCATTTGGTTTATGATGAAGACCATGAGACCAGGTACGTTCAAGTAAATCACAAAAACCTGCTATTAAAACATTTTCTTCTAAATTAACCATTGATGATGGATCAACATTTTTTATTGTCGATGAACCTTCGACGATATCTTCCATCTTTTCAATCACCATTCGTTTTGTCTAGATAAATCAAGAAGCAAAAATAAAAAGAGAAAAAATTGTTTTTTTGCTTGTCGAAATATATCTTTTCTTGTTACTTTAGTAGTACATTCTTTGAGTAATTGTTGAAAGACAACATCATTTTCTACAAAACCAGCGTGTTGCTGATATTCAGTTGAATTGATTGTTTGCTGTTTTCTTAAACGTGTTGTACGTCGTCGTGTATCTTTATTTTGAAAAGATCGAGTTGAAGACGAATTTCTTTTTGGAATATTACTATTTAAAGGTGAAGATATATTGATAGATGATGATTCAAGTAAACTTCCATTGAGATTCTCAAATAGATAAGAATTATTGGCTGTAGAGATTACAGTATGAGTGAGTGGATGAACTACAGGTGCATTAATTACAATTAGTGATGACGGAAGAGGTGAAGTAAAACGACGACGTATTTTTTCATCGATTAAATCAATTGAAGGACAACATTGATAGGTTAAATCACGACGATCTTGATATAAACGAATACGATCAGAAAAATACTGAGAATATTAAAAAAAAAGACGAAAAGTCATATGAAATTATTTCATTCAAAATTTTTACTTGTAAATGTTTAGTTGTTAAACCAAAAAGATGACTATTGTCATTAAATTTCGCTGCAATTTTACTATCAATAAACGAAACAAATGATTGCGTTTCCATAAATGCAAGTAAAAACGGAACATGTGGTTTTGGTTGATCAGCTATAAACATTGTACGATCGAAATTTTTTGTGGTACTTCGTTGTGCTAACCATTGATCAACATTGTTATATTTGCCTTCTGGTGGGTAACATATAAATGCCTCCATCTGACTAAATAATTGGGCAAAGCGATTTACAAATGATTCACGTAGACAAGTATTCGCTGAGATTCGACGTAATTCAGATTCATTAAATAAACAAGATGTTCTATTACTATTTTTATCTTCATTATTATTAACAACGATTCCAGCACGTTTAGCTATTGCTGAAAGTCTTGTTAATGCTTGACTTGGTTCATCATTTGATTCTTTTAACGATTGTTGATCATCAACATGTGTCCAATCTTCACTATTTTGAAATTTAAGCTTAGTTTTTGATTTATTTTTTGATAAATCACTATCAATATAATTATCAAATCGGGATAGTATTTGATTTAATTCCTTTATAAAACAATTGTGATCAGGAAAACGTGGCATATCATCAGGCAATTGAATAAGTCCTGTATCAATATGAACAACACATCGTTGAACATCAAAATTGGCTTCATCACTTGTATCACTATATCTATCATTATCATCGTCTTTAGCATCTGAGTTTGCATTCGATTTATTTATGCGAAGACCCATTATAGCAGGTACAGGTACATCAAGACAAACAAGTGCAGCAGTGAACACAATTGGAACATAAAGAAGTGTCCATTGAAATGGAAAGAGAAGAGATGTTAAACTTTCGGCAACCAGCATTAAACGAGTATAATCTAAATTAATTTTTTTTATTTTTATTTTTTATCACTTAAATGTTTCTCATATTGATTGAAGAAAGTCTCAATTATATTCGAATAACTGGCTATTAGTCAATTTTTTGGGTGCGATCTTGCTAGGATAGCAATCATTTCGCCTATGTTTATCGGCAACTCGTATGAACTCGAAGTTTTGACAGTTAAAATGCGAAATTATAGTGTCGAAAATTTTTCCTATCATATAAATAATTAAAACATAATTACCTGAAGATTTAAATATGATTTGATGTTCTAATAAAGCGCATGTTACAAGGTCAACAACACCTTCAACACGTAATAAAGAAAAAAAATCCAACAAATTGAAATCTAATAAGGGTAAATCATCATGACGAATACTTGGTTGCCAAACAGTTAATTGTCTTTCACCAACATTAAATTTAAGAACCGAATGCGATGATAATGGAGATGGTATATATAATTCATGTAATATACTATGCAAATGAGCTTCAAATGGTAAACCTAATAAATCATGTTCAATTGTCATACGATAGAGAAGTTCTAAAATACGTTTAAATGTTGAATAATGAGCTTGTGAACCAATTAAACAAATTGCTTTGCTCGCATAAATTAATGATGATGAACGACTTTGATGTCGACATGTTCGATTGTAATTTTCAATTAAACGATTTAAAGAAGTAATTGCTGGTGAAGATGAACTTTCTGAACAAGTTTCATCGTCATTATTTATATGTTCAAAAAATGTTAATGCAACACCGTAATAGCGTGTTCCATCCAGTCGTGTAATTAAAAATGGATGTGTTGACGGTGGATCAGGAGAATTTTGTCGAATAGAAACACCATCTGGCATTGATAACTATTTATTTAGAGAAATAAAAGTAGTTCGATATCGAAACATTTTTTCAAAATCAAAAAACCTCACTCGACTAATTGCATCTTCATCAAATGAATTATTTGAACTTTCATTTGGATAATGACATAGTACACGACACCGATATGAACATTGAAATGGATTTAAAATTTGTTCACCTACTCAAAAATATTTCTTTTTGTATTTATTAAATAATTGAAAAGCATGAGTTTTCTTTTCTTTCTCTTTTTATTACCAGGTAACTCCGATAGTGGCTCAACCTCAAGATATTTAACTAAACCACAAACAACAAAATAATCGACAAGACGGATTGATTGTTCGTGTTGTTGATGTTCATTCAATAACAATGATTTATCTGGTGACGATATTGAATTCGATGATTCAGGTGAAAATGTTGTTGTTGATGATGAAGCTGGAGAATAAGATTCTATTGGATTAATTACTGGAGATGAATGTTTCGATGAATTACCAAGAGAAGATTTATTTGTTAACGTCATTGCAGCTGCCATTGATCATTCCTCTTTAATTATGATCATTAGACAATGTATCAAGATAATGCAGATAAAATAAGATAGAAATAATAAATACGCTTAAAATTTACATTTCAACAAATCATAGTCAATAATCAATATACACAAATGATAGATCTAAAAATGAATAAATATGTATATCTTATCACAATCAAAGCAAAGAGAAATCTTATTTTATTCTTTCAAAGATTTTTGTCCTCCGAAAAAAATAAAAGTAAAAGATAATCAAATACATTCACAAAAGAAAACAAAACACTGTACCCAAAAAAAAAGAATGAAGCAAACAAATAGTGAATAGGAACGATGTCAAATTATTTGAAGGAATAAAAAGCTGCTAGAAGAAAAAACCTTATATAAAGAAGAAAATGGAAATAAGCACATGACAAACTAAAACAAACAAGTGTTACGTTAGTAGAATGCTTTCAGACACCAAAAATGAGATTATTATGGGTGCGAAAAACAAATAATTAAATGATAAAAATGGAAAGTCAATAATAATTAAATGGCTCGTTTTTAATGGAATGATTATTATTATGTGGGTTTTTTTTCTGTAATGCATATTTTACTGCATTTTTGATCGTTCTAATTTTGCATTGGCTATTTCTTCTTCACTGTCTAATGCTTGTAGTGCTTGATCAGCAATGGACGTAGGAATATTATTTTCAACCCATGATAAAGCATCTTCAACAGTATTAGTACCTGATGAACCTCCAACACCACCTCCTGATACATTTGCTTCACGATTTAAGAATGCCTGTTGTTGTTTTTTATTTTTAGATGATGCACCACTTTCAACGTTTGACGTCTTACGCATTGTTATCGAATCAAAGACAGTGGATTCTATGATACAAAAACAAAGTTAGCATATCTTTCTGTTATATGTAAGAAATTCTATTTTATTCTGTTAAAGAATATTTGAATTCAACGATTTATAGTTTGTATCGAAAGCTTTGTTTAATTATAATTGTAAAAAAATCAACAAAGCTAATACATTTCGATTGATAATACGGTTATTTATTCATAAAATTTGTATGCAAAAAAAATTGTCAGAATGAAGAATTGTCTGTAGTTGTTTCAATACGATAATAGATTTCTTAAAATAATACATAAGAATCTTCAGGAGATGGTTAAGCGCAACTAAATTGAATTGATCTTTTATGTCATACAAAGATCACAATAGTAGCTTTTATTATCTGTAGTAAAGTTGTTTTAGTAATATTCGGTAGTAATGAAATAAGATAACTTTTATCGATCATATATTGTCACGGGAATAGATATAAAAATCGAATTACTAACAATATATCTATCATTGTTTTCCATTAAATTGGTAATGAAATCGTACATAAAATTTCTCTCTGTACAATAGCTAGTAGTAAAATCGAAACAATCCTTGTCAAAGAATCATTCGAAAACAGTTCGGCATCATTTTGATGATAGATTAGTCTGTATTCAAAATTTCAAAAACAAATTTTTCATATTCAATTTGATAACAAAAATTTTAGCTGAGCAATCATATCGTGGACCTAGAACATTTTTTTTCTCTGACTAATTTTGTTTTGAGACATCACTAACATGGTTTCTCATCAAATAGAGAGATATTTTTGTCATATACCACACGACAATATGATTTTCTTATCGATAAAAATGATTTTATTTTGCTTGGCTATCTTACCGCCTTTTTCTTCATCTTCTTCATCTTCTTCATTGTCGTCGTTGTCTGAGTGATCGAGTAGTGGCACAAAAGCATAACGTTGATTATTGTTCGATGGGCGGAATAAAAACATAATTACAAGAAGAATTATGGAAAATAAAATATGCCAAAATGCATCATCGACCTAAAAGTTATTTTCATTTTCATTTATATTTTTTGTGCTTTTTTTCAATAAAAATAATGAAAATGTAAAAAAAATTACCCAAAATTCTCTCCAATTCGTTATACATGTTGTAAAAAGATGCGATTTCAACGACCAAATCATAAATAATACACTCGCAGCAATAGCAAACAAGATTGTATTTGTAAAATGTCGATAAACATTTAATTTAAGTAAATTCTTTCTTAAACGTAATGCTCTTGTTGTTGCAACTAAACTAGTAAATATCCAATAATACATCAAAGCATCAATCACAGCCAATGGTATGCGTGATATTAATATTTTATTATTTGTTTCATCATGTTTTGTATTTATTCGAAGAATCGCTTCTGTTGTAGCTATTCCAAAATAAAGTATTCCCATAGCAATAAGTTTTTGTTTTAATGGTCCCAAACGTGGTTTAACAAAACCATAGCCAAGTGCAACAATAATAACAAGCATACGTGATACAGCACGTTTTAAACATGATAAAACTTCTGCTGTAACAATCGCATAATGAACTTTATATCTAAATCAACGAGAACAAAGCAGAATATTTAATTTTATGTTAGTTGTCAAGATTCATTTTTACCCATTTCTATTTAATGTATCGTATTCAGCTAAAAAAGCTGATTTTTCGACCATACCAATAAGAATAACACCTCCAATAGCAAATTGTATTTTGAGTAATTCTTTCCAATAGAAAGCACACCAAACAAACCATAATATAGCAAATAGTGCATAAATAGCACACATTACCGCATAAAAAACTAAAGCTGGATATTCATCAGCTGTGATATAACCACCATGACGATTTTTCATTGATACAGTAACATCAACATCAAATGTAGGATTGTCTGAACCTGTTACTTCGGGTGCATAAATTTCAATAAGATAATATCCATCACTCCATGTTGATAATGTTCCTGTATTTGAACGTAAACCGTTAGCTAAAGGTGATGATTGTTCTTTTGAAGCACGTCGGATTTTTTTTTTTTTATTCGTTTCTGTTCGTTGTGATCTTAAATTACTAGCTTGTTCTGGTGAAATTTCTGGTTTTTTAATATCTGAATACTCTTCAATATATAAATGTGTTCCAGAATAATCACAATCTGACTGTGTTGCTGTAAATGTTCGTTGCTCCATTTCTTTCCATATTTGTTCATAATACAATTCCCAAAAATCTTTTTGTAAATTTTTATCTTCTTTTGGTGTACTTATTAATGCGTCCGATTGTAATGGTAAACATCCAACAATACGACCAATGCGACCACGAACTTTAATAGTTGTGTCTTTAATTGTCTGGTCTAATTTATATAATTTCTTTTTAATTTGATCTCGAGTTACACTTGCGTTCGATAATACTTCACGACAAAGAATTTTTAATTCAATTTTAGTGTTACTTGTTAAAAACCGATCGACTATTGGAACTTGTTCATTTGGCGACCAAGAAAGTGTAACAATTCCATCGACAAGAGTTGCTGAAGAATAAGTTACCAAATAGAAGAATAGTAACGAAGCTACTAAATACTCTTTCATTACTATTAATCTAAAAGAAGAAACAAAACAACTATTTTCATAAAAGTTGACATTTCAATCTTGTTTATTTTTATTTTTCTGCTTTGTAGCATAAAAAAAACACTATTACGTGTAATTATTGTATGTACAGAGGTGAATAAGTAAGTTTTCATTGAATAATTTCTTTAAATTTAGAGAATTTCTTGATAATTATAAGATTTATTTTTAATCAAAACATTTAAAAAAATTATTTCTTCCAGGAAAATTCCGTAAAAGAAGGCCGAAATAATCAATTTCATTGGTCAATTTCTCTGCATCAATGAAATACACGATGATGTCGCCATTGTTGTTATTGTTTATGTTTTTTTTTCTGTTTAACTACGTACTTTTGATTTTTTGTATGCATAAATAGGTGTCAGGTTTAGATATTGTTTAGAACATTAAATGTATCAGCTTGTTTATTTTCGTAGATTTATCAAAATAAGAACTTCTTTGATTAGAAAAGGATGAGTAGTTTGCTTCTTCGACATGTAAAATTGACTCATCCTCAAGTAGCTCTGATGCTACAATATCAAGTTCGGGCAGATGCTTCAACAGCGGCTGTATCAAACAAATCTATTGTGCAAACTAGTCCAGTTGTATTGGATAATCGAAAACCACCACCACCATTGGATGCTGACCGTATGCGTATGCATCCACGTATTGGCAATCGTGAAATTGTTGGTTATGGTTTGAAAGGAAAGCCTGAATATTTTGATTTGGTTATGTTTCCATGTCCAAGTATTCGTTGGGAAGCAGATACACCTGCAATCGCTGCATTAAGAAACAAGGAAAAAGGTGATTGGAAACAATTATCAGTGGAGGAAAAGAAACAATGTAAGTTTTATTTGGTTGATTTTTCATTTATTTATCAAGATTTTTCTTCAGTGTATCGAGCAAGTTTTCGTCAAACATTTGCAGAATTTACAGCTTCAACTGGCCTATGGAAATGGGCTATAGGATGGACTTTAATTGCCCTAGCTGGCTTCATTCTAGGTTATGATGGATGGCGACGCATTGGTATTTATTTATATGAAATGAATAATTTTTTTTCTAATGTCAAAATCTAAATTATTTTAGTCTACAATTTTGACAGACCTGATAGTTTTTCGGAAGAAAAATTGAAGAAACAAATGCAATTTCATATTGCTGCTAGACAAGGTCCTATGAGAACTTTCTCAGCCAAATGGGATTATGAAACAGGTAAAATATTTTTTATTGTTTTATCTGTTAATTTTCATTGATTTCATTTTAGGCACATGGAAAAAATAAAGACTGGATAACAGCATATCAAACTAGTTATGCTATTACATGAACTCATCCATTTTGTTTCTTTTGTAGCAACATTCGTGCTTTTTTTTCCATTCATTTGTCCTTTCACTTTTTGCGTTCAACCTCATCTATAGTTTATATTCTTGTGTACTGCGATTACTCCCTCAATAAAACGAATAAACGTTATTATGACTTCCATGCACTTCACATTGAAAAGTCCATTCATGATTTTAATAAGTTTTGTTAGATAGTTCAAATCTTGCACTGATATGCAAATTCCATCTTATATAAAAAAATAAACTATGTTGCTATACTTTTTACAAATCATAGTAATCGTACAATAAGGATGATCTACTAAAAGTTTGAACTGTATTTACTTCAAAAACAAAATCTACATTAATACTGAGTTTTGCCTCGAAAGTTTCTTGTTCAAGGTAACAAGTTTTTGGTTTATTATTAACTCAATTTGATGCATGAGATATCTATAATAAATTATTATTAGGCATTAACTAGTGAAAAAATGATTGCCTAGACAAGATAATATATTAGATCGATTTCGACTTGAATACATTACTCGTAAAAAATAGTACTACTCCATGACACGTACAGAAAAATGTTCTAATTTTCATGAAACATCAGTGTTCATGTTTTTTTAGTTTATATCATGAGATTTCAGATCTAAGTACTGTTTCTAGATTATTTTCGTGCATACAAATTAGCAAACTGTCTTGTCGTTTAGAAGATGTAAATAAAATTTTCTCTAAACCTAAACAATACTACTGAAAACATCGTGCAATGACCCAACCGGTTCATGAATTGGTAAGTACAAGAATAATTAAAGTTTCTTTTGTTTCTAAAGTCATATGTGTAAAACATACAAGTCACTGATATAGTGAAATTGTTGTTTATGTTAACACAATTTTTCTTTGTCTAACGATACAATCAATGCAAATAATTTATTATTGTAAAGAAATTAATAATGAAAGGTAGATGTTCGAAATAAAAAGAGATCTACTTATTTTTGTGAACAATAATAATACTTGAAAAAAATTGTGGAATTTTAATATTGTTTTCCTCTTGTATTGATTTCTATGAGTTAAGAATAAAAGTTTCGTTAATTAGAAATTCTATCAATCATTATATGATAATATTTTTCATAAATCTTTCTCTGTCTCTATTGAATAATAAATCAAATATGATGTGTGCCATCTTGATGCTTTTATTTATTTTAAGATCATATTTTTTCTTTTATTGTGAAATCTCAAAATTATTATTTGTTATAAGTTGATAGTATAATACGATTCTAACTAAGATTGTTGTCATGTTTTTAATAATTTTGCCCATGTTAAACATTGATGAATATCTAACTTGATTATGAACTGTTTGATAAAGAAATTTCAACAGAATTAAAACCAAAATTTACAAATACCATCAATGTCAATAATGAAATTTTTATTGTAGAATGCTTAGTATCATTAACTAACTAATAGTAATGATCCGAATTAATTTTATCTCTGAAGTTTTTATAGTGATGAATATGAACAATTATTTCACGTGATTGAAGTCATCCACAACATTTTAACCTATCCTTTGTTTCAATCGACTCATCTAGATAGAATTATTTTTGCAGTTCAGAAATAAAAGAAATTATACATATTTATACTTTCATTTATTTTATATGAGAATATAATGATATTATTAATCAATGATAATGATGATAGTTCAATTCAATGTGTTAGGAATTAATCATGAATACTATTTGAATGTGGATAGTAGAATCTTTAGTTCAAACAGTAGGAACAGCATTTATAATAGAAATCTGAAACAAAAAGTCATAAGACACTTTATATTTGCAATCAAAGTGTAACATGACACTGTTTTTTTAAACAGAGTGTCAAAAAGTTTCCAAAGTGCAGTGTTAGCATTTGATTAAAGAAAAAAGAAAAAAGAATATTTAATATAAATTTGTTACAGATATTCCACTGACAGAGAGGTTTACATCTCGCCCTTGTGAAATTCGCGTTTTGCCAAGCGAATTCTTCAGCATTTTATTCAGATTTTGTTTACTAATTTTCAAAAGGCCCCTGCAATCTACGTAATCTGGTGAATCTAATAGCCCTTCAATCATGATTTTGAGTTGTCGATCTCCTTCATACTTCTCCTATATCTTGAGACATCGAGACTAGGAAGGCAGTTTTACTCTGAAAATACTTATGTGAAGCAGACGTTTCCAGAGAATTTTCTTTTGCGAACGGAATGTATCTATTTCAAGGAAAAGTTATTTTTTAAAGACTATTTTTCACAAAGAAGTTTTACATAGATTTTCTCGTGTGAAAAAATAACCTGTTTACAAGTAGAATTTCAGGAAAAAATTACGTTAACTTTAAAGCAAAGTTCAAGTAACTCTCCTGATTACGAAGCTTCTCTTACATGCCTATATAAGATCCAATAGAAAGTATACAGCTTTTAGTAATTGATAGCGTTCGATGAGCAATTCTTTTTTCTAATATTCCAAAGACGAAATAAAATAAAAACTAATTAAAATGGATACTGGTTTACTTTAAACATGAAAAGCATACATGTATACAGAGCCAAGCATTGCTTACAGGTAAAGACGATGTGTATAAAATAAACTAATACGCCGTACTGAAATCCAAATAAATCCATTTGCTACATTACTGCGATTTATACTTGTCTTGATCAATGATTATTAGAAAAGCATTTGTATACGTTGTCTGACAGCTTCTGTCAAGTATAAAAGAATAGCAATACTTGAAATGCAGAAAAACATTCCAATAAATCCAAATGCTAATTAGAAAATGCCAAGATAATAAATACATCAGTAATAATCACAAAATTCGCGAGCTGGGATCGAGAGATGTTTTCAATGAGCAGCAAAGTATAAATTATTCTCAGCAATGGTTGGCTTGACACTTAGTTTTCATCAGCAAAGTGTAAAACAAATTGTCAAATGAATATCGCACGGGTCTTGGACATTTTGTAACAAAGGCGGACCCTTGCTGTTAGAAACACTGAGTAGGAAGTATTTGCTTTTAAATTAATCTCTCTCATAGATCCATATAGAATACCTGTAAAGTGATAAATGTAATAGTATATTTTGTATAAAATTATTAAAATGTTTCCTTCAGTAACTTCTACGAAAGAATTAATATTCCAAAACAGACCAATTTTCACTAGTCGACGATAGCAGAGGTCGCTAACCATTAGTCAATAAAAACTTGTGTTTTTAGCATCAAAATGAAAATTTATAATGACTATCTGCTGAATTTCATTTATAATATTATCGGTATGTTTATAGTTAATGTTAATTCAAATGCAAATCTATAGATGAAGTCTCTACTTTAGCAACAGTAATAATGATGTCTTGTCATTAACGAGCTATGGTTGTTGGGTATAATACACATATTCGTACAACATATTTTGTTTTTCGATCGTATTCAATAACCATGATCTATTTCTTCATTAGTTTTTCATGTTTACCATTATTCAGCTTATTCTTTGTGTAAATTATTATTTCAGCATAGTAAATAGTTGTCCTCCTACGATGGCTGCAACTCTTGTAAAACCTCCTAATTCAACTTATACATTTTCAAGTCAACCCAAAGCAGTTCAACAGCAGCAAGGGCAACGACAAAAATTCCGACAACCAGTAATAAATCAATCGTAAGTGAAATATCAATTGGAAATCTCATGTTGATTTGAATGTTCTATGCGTTTGATAAAGAGATGAAAACAGTATATTTGGAAATATAATGTATGATCGTCGAGTTATTCGTGGTAACACTTATGCACTTCATACACTTCCAGCAGTAAGTTACTTGAATTGTAAAAAATCGTTGTTCTTTTTCTTTCAATTGTATAGCATGCACAACCGGATCCGATTGAAATACAACGTCAACAAGAAGCTAAACGACGTGCTTTAGCAAGACGAAAAGCCCGAGAACAAATTCGAACCAGAACACCTGATCCTGTACATAATCGTAAAAATATTGATGTACAAACGGAACTTTATCTTGAAGAGTTAAGGTAAACAGATTGCGAAGTTTTTTATTTTATACCCTTTGAGTTTATTAAAGAAACATTATCGTTATATCGAAATACCCCTTTTTTACATTTCGTTTTTTAAAAGTTTACAGACAAAACATTTTTTTGAGAAGCAGCTATATCTCTTTCTACTACTAATTATTTATTTGATGCTATAGCAATGATAAGTTCTTTTTGATTGAATGATCAAAATTATTATATATACTTATTATTATTGATTTCTAATAACATACAAATTTATATTTGAACATACGATTTCATATTAGTCGAAGGTAGAAAATTTTAATCAAAAAATATTTAAAATCGAATTTGATGAAAGAAAATTGATTAATCATGATTTTCTCAGTTCATCAGTGAACTATCTATGTTAGAATACAGAACACTTTATCAATACATTTTGAAACACATTCTTTTGATCAGGAAAATTGAATTGGTGAGATTTTTTCTTGATTATGACTTATTTCAATAGAAAACCTATTCGTCATTGAAAACAATGAAAGAAATGTGTTTTTTATTCATTCAAAAATCATCTTTATCTATTTAGTTGAACGAGAGAAATACTGATGATCTCTATCGTTATTTATACTTCATTCGAAAAATATTATTGAGTTTTTCTCGGAATTGAATGACTATCAATTAAAATGTTAGTAGAATATGTAAAACTCTTCTCAAGTAGATTGTAGCTTAGAATCTTTATATAGTGTATTGAAAAAAACATGAATTGAACAACATAGACCTTAGTACCTTAGATATTTTTCTCATCCATAAGAAAAGTTCATGCATGTGAACACAGCATAAGAATCACATCGCTTTGATTTTTTTTCTAAATAAATCCTTTGACTGTAGTGATCGAATTGAAGAAGCTGATGTTGATGTTCAAACAGATGCTTTTCTTGATCGACCACCATCACCTCTATTTATTCCACAATCAACTGGTAAAGATATTTGTACTCAAATCGAAACAGGCGATGTAAGCCTCTACGAAATTAGAGATTTTAACTTTAATCTTAAATAAATTTATAAACATTTCAGTTATTTGATTTCGATCTCGAAGTAAAACCAATCGTTGAAACCCTAGTTGGTAAAACAGTTGAACAAGCATTGATAGAAGTTGCTGAAGAAGAAGAATTAGCTGAAATTCGTGAACAGCAACGAGAATATGAAGAAATACGTAATGCTGAATTAATTGAATTACAAAGACTAGAAGAACAAGAAAGACGTTTGAGAGCTGAAAAAGAACGTCGAATGAAACAAGCACAAGAAGCGCTTCGTTTGGAACAGGATGTTGCACAAAAGATAGCTGCTAGAGCTTTTGCCAAAGCTTATTTACAAGATCTTGTTCCAAGTGTATTTAACAATCTAAGAGAAAATGGATACTTCTATGATCCTGTGGAAAATGGTATTTATTTAATAGAAAATGAAAAAGGAAAGTTATTTAGAATTTTTTTTCCAGAAATTGAAACATCATTTATGCCGTGGTTAATGAACAAGACAATGACACACGTGAATCAATTAGTTCTTGGGCGAACTATTCTCGACTCGATTATTCGAGATGTTGTTAATCAACGCATCGATGATTATGATAAATTGGCTGAAGCACTAAAACAGGTAGAACTTTTATTTAGTCTCTTTGTAAAAAAACAGAAAAAGAAAATATTTATGTATTTATTAAAAGGCTGTTGAAGGTGGTATTGATATGGGAACATCAACAGGTGATATTGTGCATAGTTCAGAACAAAATCTCGAAAACTTGGAATCAGGTCATGGAGAATTAAATGTCACGATGGACAATCATACGAACGAGGGCGGAGAAGCCAGTAATGGCGCCTTGCTTAATGGTAATAGTTTTTTTTCGTTTTCGACAATTTTTGTAGAAAAAAAATCTTCTTTAGATGAAACTGATGAACGTGAAGAAGAACAAACGAATGCTGATGAAGACGCAGGTGGTGAACAGTGATTTTATCTGATAAATAGCTCGTTTTTTTTTTGTTTTTTAATTTAGTCCCTCTATTTGTCTATCTCTGCTTTTTTATTTTATCGTCAAAAATAAAATCTAAGAATTGTTTTTCGTTCAAAGAAATCTCATGTAAAAAAAGATTTTCTACTATTAACTATTTAACTGACTTTTTCTCTATGATTCAAATTATGATACTGATTTCATTAGGAGGAATTACTAGGCTAGGTTCATATCATCATGATGAGTATAATATGATATCCTACAAAAAAAGTTGCAGAATATTGATTGAAATTATCGTTTATTTTTACTGACCATATTTGAAAAGAGTAAAGTATTTTCTGTGGCATATCTAATTGATATACGTATTTCCGATATAAGTTTTTATATCGTTTATAGTTACTGTTGAACAAAAGAGATAGTTGATTCATTTTTACAAAAAAATGAAATTAAGATAGATACATAAGGTGGAAAAGCGGATTTCGTACTCCCGGGATTTTCCGGATCCGATCATAATCAAAATCCCAATTTTTTTTCTAGATTGCCTATATTTTTGAAGATGCGCACCGGATCTCCAAGTTCTCTCCCTCCTGTTTCATGAAGCTGTGATGATATTTATTCTTTTACAAGTAAAAAATCTGTAGACACTATAATATAAATCTTAAAAACATCGCCTCTGTAATTAACTACTGAAATAACAAGCACGAAATAGGTTCTCTATTTCTTTTTGCTACACCGATGAAAGAGAAATGAAAAGTAAGAATTCTGATATCAATTGTCATCATCTGTAGCATACCCAGTTCGATCATCCTGAGTCGTAAACGGTCGTATACCTATCACTCACGGTGAAAAACGGCGATCGTATTTTGTAGTCGTTTATTGTTATCGTAAACGAAGTGCTACGATGAAATACGGTGGTCGTAAATGAGGATCGCGAAAAATCTCCGTAAACGACCATCGTAACTAAACGCTAACTGTAAACGACTATCGGGTATTACAGTAAACGGTCGGAACCGATGACCGTAAATGATTCAGGAAACGGTTGCCGTTTTTCTGTCGTATACTTTCGTAAACGATCGTTTACGACGACTAGCTGTTCGCTTAAAGTATAGTGGCATTTTTTAGATCATAGTTTACACAAGCTATCGCAGTGAAAAGTATTAAATGACCAGCATTTAGGTGAATTTAGCATCGTATTCGAGTAAAACCTGTCGATACTCATTTGAGCTGATTTTCTAACGTCCATAGTCATATTACTAATAGAACTTCGTATAACCTATCGAGTAGTATATTTCAAATAACGAGATCTCGAACAATACTCCGGAAATTTTGGAAAATCCAAAAAGTCCTGGTATCCTTTTTTTGTAAAATGTGGTCATATTCACTTCGACCAATGTTCCATTCTCGTGCCTATGTTTCAAGTGGAACTCGACGAACTCTATCCAGTGAAATCCACATATTTTCCGCAGCTTGAAATCAGACTTCAGAAATGATAGAATAATGCCAAAGAAACCTAAAAAATCCTACTATAAGCTATGAAAAATCAGCAGACATCGTTAAATAGATCTCCTAGATTTGTGTTTTTATCATGAGTGGAACGCTTATAGCAATACCTTTAACGAATATTGGCAACTTTTAATCGAATATGGTGCCAGCATTTCATAGAGAAATACAGTCTTTTGAGATTTTAGGACCCTTACCATGGAGACGAAAAATCTGTTTTTACAATTCGATGAAATATTTCTTGGAATGAATATTGACAGATTCAACAAAAGGAATTCCAGGATTTCTTTGAATTTTTCGAAACTGTAGGAGAACGCGTCGAGATCTAGTTAATTCAAATTGCCATTTGATAGAACATATGAAATTTCACTAGGAACATGCGCATGCGCGTTGGAACATCAGCTCACAAGAGTATCGACAAGTTTTACTCGAATACGATACTAATTTCACTTACGTGCGAAAATCACGATTTTACCCCATCAAACGTAGCACAATCTTACTGCCACGGAAAAAAAATAATGGAAATCGTATTTTTGATCTAAAACAAAGAGTTGGTGGTCAGAAGAAGTTTTTTGGATATATATAAATATTACTAGACTAGACATTTATAATATAAAAAAGGATCCTAAATCACAATATGAGCTAGATGTAACAAAATATTTTGTGGGTTATTTTTCTTTGGTTCTGGGTGAATTGATAAATCAAAATATGACGTTACGGGTTTTGGGGACATTTATTTTAATAACAATATGAGCACACACAGATAATAACAATTGATAAATAATTACAATACGTACAATAATAATAAATGGAGAACGATTATCGTTTCACGATTTTAAGTTATAACGTCTATTTAATATTTCTAACTCAGTAACTCTTTTCTTTCAATTATCTATATCACTCCTTCTCAATACTGCTCCAGAATTATCTCCCCTTTCTCTAATCCAAGTACTCTCCTATTCTACTATATCACCATTCTTTTATACTCTCGCTCTTTTCTCTTTCTCTATTTTCTTCTATATTTGTTTTCATTACTATAAAAGGAAATTATGAACTAAATAAAGAATAATTTAGGCCTTTTCGATTATTTCATTGATTGACATAAACTCTTAAGCTCATCCATGTCATCTTTGATCTAATGATGCACTGATAGTATCCAGAAGATATTCTTTCTTATTATGACCTAACCTTGCACTAATGCTTTTATGAACGTCGTAATATCTAATCGTTCTTGTCGACTACTCTAATTATCCATATAAAGAATAAGAAGCAATTCCATAATGGGGAAACGTAGATATCTGAATCAAGAGAGGTGTATCATTCATAAAAAGGTACACATCATTTTCTGAATATCTGGGAATATAGATTATTGGCACACTAGAAAATGCTTTCGATGAAGTTTTAAATGGTTTACCATTAAGTGTTATTCAAGCATGTATTAAAAAGACTCAAAAAGTATATAAAGAGTTTGTATCTTCATATTAGATTTTTGTTTGTATTATAAATGTCTGTTCTTGTAATATTCATATATATCCAAGAAAACTTCTTCTGACCATTAACTCTTTGTTTTAGATCAAAAATACGATTTGCATTAATTTTTTACGGGGTAGATGTAACGATAAACAGGACTCTTAATAGTTGATGTATTAAGACAAACTGGATAGAGGCGGAGTAGCTTACCGCCACTCTGGGCAATGATGTTTATTCGCTTCTTCACATATCGAGTATGTAACAACTTCATACATAACACACGTATATATACGAGAGAAATAGGAGAGAGACAGGAGAGAGATATATTAGAACAATGGAAAGAGAACAAAAGGAGAAGAAATGAGAATCATCGAAGCGTGCCATCAATATCGGCACAGTAGATATATTCCATCAAGAAGTATCGTTTTTCAAAAAATAATCGAGTTGATATGGATTTTGAACACGCAATCAAGAGAAATCCAGTTTCAAATTAGAAATCAACACAATCATTTCCAAGAAGAGAAAGTTGAATAGATTTTAATGAAAGAAAAATTCTATTAGAAGGATTCAAACCTTAAAAAATCGAAGAATCTGACTAAATCTGTGATCAGAAGTTTAACTAGTTTTTATTATCAATTTTATTATCCATCACATGAGGGGTGTTCAAGGACAGAGGATTAGGAATTCCTCATCAATTCCCCTACACAGCCGAAACGCAGGTAACGCACGGACGTTTTTTCAACTTCGAACGATTGTATCTCGATAATGGTAAAAGGAAAAAGCTTGTAAATTTCAACACTTATGTAAGTCGACAACTTCTATAATACCTGAAAGTTTGAGCCTCAATCGTTGGGCTGTTTAGATTCTATAGGTGAAATACTGGTCGGTAACACACAGACAAAAAAGGTCCTTCGTTCTCAGTAGATGCGAGAGAAGTGGTAAATGCTGCGAACTACGCTGTGNACCAATCAAAATAGAGTTTCTTATGCAGAAAGTTGTGTTTTACAAGATGGTATAGTTTGTTTTGAAAACAAAACAACTTCTACTTCAATCATGTTGGTTGACCGTTAGCCGTTTTGGCTGTACAGTTCCTTGCATACTAAAGGTAAAAATATGGAATATTCACGATAATTTTTGTTCTTACACTCATTTTCACTTGAAAAATTGTGTAACAACAAAAATTATTTTTAAAACAGCAATATCTCAACTTTCGTAAATGGTGGAACTGTGAGGGAATCTATAGTTGATTCCCATTTCCTGTTGGAATTATCACAGCGGCACTGACAATTCCTCGACACATTAGGAAATTCCTATTTCTCAGTCTTTGGACACTGCTGATATTGTATGTGATTTTGATGACTTTTGAAATATTTTCCAAAATAGTTTATTTTCAGTAAACTGCTGCAATAAAATTCGCACTAAAAGAATCTTCATTTTTTTCGTGTTATTACCCAGGCAGGCAATTAACGGTAAAACCGCGTTTAAATGCGTTAATCAAGCGTTTATCGCGTTTTCATTTTTTTTAACCGATTTATTAGCAATATTTCCAGTTTCAACGCGTTTAAACGATCCTTTTAAAAATGATACTTAAAAGCCGTTAAAAAAGGTCTAAGTTTGCTAATTTTTGGAAAACAAATCATTTAAACTGTTTTATAGCAATATTTAGAATTTCAAAATGCTAGCACAGTTTCTTCGAAAATTTTCATTAAAATCATTAAAAGCGTCCCGATTTTTTTGCTTAAAAATTCGAGTGAGCAGTATTTCTGTTACTTTTTGCTGCGATTATCGATAATTGCAGATCGCTTTAAGATATTATATAAGGTACATATATATTTCGCTTTGGCTGAATGCTATGACACGGTATCTATTTGCTCGTATTCTTCACCTTTGCAAAAATATATACGTTATAACTTATGATTGAACAAAAAAGGTAATTTAATCTATTTGTTTGCCACTTGTAATTATTTCTAAAGCACAATGTGGAGTTAAATTATTTTCTGAAGTTTTAGTAAGCAACTAGTTATTTCTTATTTCTTATTTTGCATTTTGCATTTTATTCTTTTCGAGACGTTAACGACATAGTTCATCAACCGTCCGAGGTTGAAATAATTTTTATCTTATTCTGTCATGCGCTTTCGTCCACTTCACGATGGCGATAACAATAAAGTAACACTTCTTTCACTCTCTCTGTCTCATCTCCAATCGCTTTCTCGTTCTGTACTTTCCATCTGTTCATTCACGATCGGCTAGATACTATGAAGCAGTGCTGAGGTAAGCTACGAATTTAAGTTTTTGCGCATAGTTAGAAGCGATGTGCGGTTCAATAAAACGCATTTTATGTTTATTATTGTTATGCCTTGAGTTCACTGGGGTATCTTTATTTACGTAAAAGACACAGCTGCTTCATAACAATGAACAAAAGGGGCATGAACGAGAGGAAACAAAATAAAACAAGAGAGTGTTGACCTCCATCATATGGATAAAGATGTTAGACCTAACACCCTTATCCCCCAAGAAAAAGATCTTTGGATACAAAATAAGTTTTTTTTATGGGAAACTGTAACAACACAATAATAACAAGAAGAAAATGAAATAAACGAAAGAAAGTCATAGACAAGAAAAATCATTTGACATAAAAGCAGCAGGTAGGAAAACGAAGAAAACATTTTCATTTATCACCGAGAGAAAAGAAAAAAATATCAGAAAAAAGAGAAAAAACAAAAAATATAACGACAAGAATATTGTTTTTATTGTTCACGATGATATTGATGTTGATGATGATGATGTTAATGATGATGCTGATGATGTTTTCTATAATGATAATAATTCGGTCTATTGAAGATGTTCCTTGGTAATTGATATTGAGCTGTATCTCGACTTTATCGATCTTTCAGGCCAATTAATAATTCTGCTCCATCATTGCGAACATGTTTATAATAAATACTATATAATCGAAGAATTTGTCGCACCATTCGCATTGGGAAACGAGGATATCATGTTCGTTTAATTGAATAATAATAACGGTGCTTTTTAAGTGCCGTATTTCTTTCATGATTTCTTCGATGGCGAGCTTTTACGAATCGTTGTTGGTGCTGTTTCTTCTTTATCATTGACATCATCAATCATATAATGGTTGTTGACAACTAATTCATTGTCCTTTAATAAACGATTGTTGACCGGTATATAGTCAATATCATTTGGTTTCACTAGTTGGTTTAAATATATTTCATCATCCCATGAAATGTCTTCTACATCTGGATCATTGCATCGTAATATTGTATTTAATTTTTGCGTGTTGATGTTCTTGATTTTTTTATTTTTCGATGTTGGTAATGGTGGAAGTTTAATTGAATTCAATGCGATGAACATTTCATTCATTTTTATAATTTTTAGTTTTTCAAATGCCCATCGTTCAGTAATAGGTCGTATTAACAATGTAGCAGCGATAACATCATGTGTAGCATAATGAATCATATTGATTCGATCAACACGTGATAAAGATGAATGACTCGATGTTAAACTTGATGACCAATGGCTTCATCGACATGATTTGTCTAAAAATAAATTACATGCACCCAGGTGAATGAATCCGATACCAAATCCCATCGGATTCTATGGGGTCCTACCATCCGACGAAATCCCGTTGGATTCCTGATTGAGGAATCAATGTCGGAACCAATGAAATCCGAAGTATTCCGGTTCCGATTGACGGTTACTGTCGGATTATATTAGTTTCCGATATTAGGATCCTATATCGATTCCGGAACCAGGAATCCGACGATAATCCGATAGTTTCCTTGCGCCTTCCGAAGAGCTCCGTCGGATTCCAATAGGAACCGATCGGAGCTCATCGGATCCTAGGCTAAGATTCATTCTCCTGGGCATACTTAAGTGAATTTTGGAGAGACCAGACTTTATTGATTTTGTATGGTGATGACGGATGACAATCACATGATGGATGTTGATTATGTTGTTGGATAATTTCATTATCATTAATCTTATCATTTCGATGAGACAGGCTCTGGACCCCGCACTGGGTCCGTGCCCAACTATACCACATAGAAAAATGTGGTTGAATATCGATTAACATTGCTGGAATTGGTAAAACAAGAAATTCTTTTACTGGTTCAAGTTCTATTTGCATCTTTTCCCACGAATAAATTTTGTTGTTTGTCCTAAAAATTATTTGAAACAATTGAAGAATATTCTCATACTTTTGTGAATTTCGATCTGGCAACTGTTCCAGCTCGAATAACATTACAAGTGATGGTGGTGTAATGGTTATTGAGTTAATTTGGATTAATGATAGTTGATTATTTGCGCGTTCAGATTCTGTATCAATCGAATACTGTTTGAATATTTTCATGTGATTCAATAATTTGTTGATTGTATTTGTTGATGTTTCATTATTCACAAATGCAGCTTCATAATCTGACGAGTTGATATGAAATGTTAAATGTTTTTCATGTGGTTGATGTGATGTTTGTGACGAACATAGAGAGTGTCGCCTATGCCCGTCGGCATAATGGTGTATTGTTTCATCTGCACATCTCTAGTCGTGCATTTCCTTTAGTTACATTCCCTTATATACGCGAGAGTGATCACGCTTGGGTGGATATAGACAAAGAGGGAACGGTCACGCAATAGAACAATGAGAGTTCATCAGGTCAATGCACAAACATACGATACAGCGAAGAGGATAAAGTACATAAAGTGAACCGTAACGGTAAATACCGTTACAATGGTGAATGATGAGATGATAAATAATATGAACGAGATGGTGAACGACTAGATGATGAATGATATGAATAATTTGATTTGGACATGACGATAATTTAATAACTAAATGAACATATAGAGGATAAAAATGGTCAAGAAATATATGAATACCGTGAATAAATGACTTATACGACAAACTCATAAATAATAAATAAAATAAAGGACATTCAGTTGAAGACGATATTGACCAATAGTCATTGGTCATTCATTTTTGAACAACCTTCAATGGTTACACAATATTAACTACAGATGTCGTCAACACAACGACGAAATAGCAATTATTCGAATTGGTTTATTCAGAAACATTCCTTTCAAGAAAGTTTCCAACAATGATTCATCATTCTTCATTTTTTGTAATTGTAAATATTGTCATTATTAATGTTCCATTAGGATTTGATGATAAAATTGATTTTTAATGCGCGTACTTTAAAATATCAATTAACCCAATTCATAAACGATAAATGTTAACACATATCAATCGTTGCGCATACACTCTAAATAAAAATGTGTCGGATGTGTCGTAAACTACGACACAAAGCATGACACATTCAAGCACGACACGAGGTGCTCGTTGCGACACATTCTGTCCAGCAAGACGACAACGCATTTTTCACAACATATCCGACACATTTTCTATTGGTCGTTTTCGAAACGCATATTTCAATATTTTTTGAATTTAATTTAATATATTTCCTTATTTTTTGAAAATTTAATCTCATCAGATCTGGCTCATTTGGCATTGGTCCTAATCCCAATAGACCATCCAGTGTAGTCCTTCCCAGATCATGGATCGGGATGGCATTTCCTTGATTGAAAAGCAATCAAGAATTAACCTAAAAGAAAATTTTATTTTGAAAACTTATCTTTCATGCGTTCAGCGATGCTGCTTATATGTCGCTGTATGCTCATAACAAAACGGTGAACGCTAGTCAACAGACAGAACGCGAAAAATATGCGACACATTTTTTTAATTATAAGTGCGACACAAAAATTCGCAACACATTTTTCTAATTTAGAGCACAACACAAAAAATTCGTGCCGCATAAAGTCGACGCATTTTTATTTAGTGTGTACGTTTAATTTGGTTTAACATAAATTGCATAAAACTAACTCATTTCCAACATTAGTAAGAAATATTTACCAATTAATAAATGAGAAAAATGATCAGAAAAAAAATACTATTAATATTCGCTCTACTGAAAGGAGGGTCTTACGCCGAAATGAGTTGTTTCGTTCGTTCGTCCAATAGGAAAGCAGATGAATAAACTTAACTAACCTCAAACAAAATCTGTAGGGATAGGTTTGACCGAAGGTAATCGGGGTCGGGGAGCACGATGGTGTTGTCAGATTTTTGAAATTTTGCTTTTTGCTTTTTGCTTTTTGCTTTTTGCTTTTTGCTTTTTTTTAGGAGAGAGAGAGACTATTTTAGAAGAAAATTAGTTTTTTTGTAAGGGTTGACCGAAGGTTTCAAAAGCCTATATGTTGAAGAATCGCATACGTTTTATAAATATTTATGAGATACAGCGAAATTCATGTACTCTTGCAAACTATGGTGTCATATACTGTGACATGTTAGTATGTTGTCTGAGGTATTGTTATGATCGTATGTTTCTGACTGGGTGTAGGATGTATAGGTAAGCAGTTTTTGTTTCAAGAAGTGAGTCATACAAGTTTTATTAAATATTAATAGAATATGATAAAGTGGAAGACAAATGAAACATGCAATGCATAGTAAATATTTTTTAGCTGTCAGATTAGTTCAAAGATCGTGTGATTGCTAAAAAATGTTGGTTCTACATAGATATTGGAAAACGTTTAGGAGTAGTTTTTGCGATTCGATCCAATCTTTTGAGCTCTTCGCGCTGCGCTGTTGATGGTTTCACTTGAAGAGCTGCGAATTCAAAAGGACGTATGATCAGTAAATCATCCAAGCGTTTCACTCGAGATAATGGAACGTAAACCGATGCGACTTCAACCGGACCCGGCGGCATGACGAGATCAATGATAATTTTACTGAGTGTTTGACCTTGACTTTTATGTGTTGTCATGCTGTAGGCCGGTATTAAAGGAAGAGCTCTACGCTTGATTGAAATTTTTGTGTTTTTTTTGTTAATTTTGGCGGCTTTTGCAACATTTTCCGCAAGAAGCTCCTTAACATCAAAGGGAAATGTTTGCTCCTTGATTGGTATAGGAATGATCTTGGGTTGAAGTTCTGCAAGTTCAGAATCAAGTTTGGAATTGGGAAATTCTACTAAGGCGTATTTTGGTTGAGTGATAAACTTGGTATTTGTTGGAAAATT